>BJCO01466022.1:0-10048 GCA_018326465.1 Flaveria floridana
TTACTAAGAAGCATTTCAAAACCCTTGCAGGATTGCACCCATCGATCACACTCTACCTGGGTGGTTGCAAGAGTTTCCTTGAGGTCTCTGTACTTCTCTAGAAGTACCTCTTCCCTAGCCTTATCATCTTTGATTTGGCATTTAAGCTTATAAATCTCATCATTTTTATCATTAAGAGCAGCCTCAAATTTAGCTTTTTTTGGAAATGGTTTGCTCTAGCTCAAGGTTTTTATCAATTAAAGCTACATTTGCTTCTCTAATAGAAGTAAATGCTGCTATGCATGAATCAGAACAAAGCTTGGCTTTAGCCTCAGAGGATACCTGTGATGAAGCACTTAACACAAAGGACAACTTAGCAAAGTTTGTTGAGAAGTCGGATGATGCTATCTTTGTTGGATACTCTTCTAGCTCCAAAGCTTATGGTCTTGAGTACCATGTTGTTCTGTTGTGCTTATCTCAGTTGGGTCCTCTTCCCTCACAGGTTCTGAAGGAAAGGGAGCAGAACCCTGTTGTGGATCAGAAGATGAAGTTGGCTGTGAAGAAGCTGAAGGTTCAGGTTGTGTTGTCTGTGGTTCAACCTTAACCTCAACCTCAGGAGGAGCTTGGCTTGGTGGAGAATATAAGTCCACAAGCTCTCTCTTCTTAATTTTCTGCTTGATCACTCTAATGTACTCATCCATAGTGGATAGAGACATTGGACCAAGCCTCCTTCCGGAGAATCCATACAGCTTCAAGAAGCTCATCATCCTTTGTCTATCAGCAGACTTATTTTTGTCCTTTTGGATGAAGGTCCTTGACTTTGCATTTTTTCCCTCATCTTTCTCTTAGCAACTTTTTGTTCATTTATGAACTGTTGTTCAAGTTGCTTAAGGTATTCAAATTTAATGTATTCATAAGAGAGGGGAAGAAGTGCATATGCCTGGTAGAGACTTGTGACACTCAGGTAGTTAATCATGTTTTGTCTATCAGCTTCTTTGTCTAAATCAATGTGAGTTTGAGGAGGTTGTTGAGTCTGGACAATTGCAAGTGAGGTTGGTGAGTCCTCAATGTCCATACTCTGAGAAGGACTCCTAGGTTCTGTGATTGTAACAACTCCCTCCCCCTTTTTGGTAGCATCACCCACTTGCATAGGTGAGCTAGAGGTTAAGTCAATTATATCCTCAGGTTCTTGTAACCCTGGTTGAATCCTTCTGAAAGGTCTCCTAACTAGTTGTTCCTTGAGGTCAGAAATCTGAAGTTGTTGATCATTGACCCTTCTTTGCAAGGTAGTCACTTGAGATTCCAAGTGGCTAACCTTGGAGACTAAATAGGTGCATGTTTTAGCAGTTTTTGCACCTTTAGTCTAAGATTCCCCTCATCTTCAGTAGAAGAATCACTGGGGGATGAGATAATTGGACCTAAGTCTTCTTCCTCATCACCAGCTTGTTATTTTTCACTGCTGGTTTTCCCCTGCTCACTGACAACTTTAGTTGAAGTGTCAATAGGCTGGGTTGCCATGGTTGAGGTCTTAATGATGTAATCACTTTCAGAAGTGAGAGCCTCTTCCATATGGATCTCCTGAACAAGTTCAAGAAGATCCATCTCAGTTGGGGGTGGATTATATGGGCTAGATACAGTGGACATAGGAGTACTCATCTCTCTTTGAGCAGGGAAGGAGAATAGAGACTCATGGTACTCGCTGAGTGCTATATCTTCATCATCATAGAATTCTAGGCTAGGCATGGGTTGATTTAAGTCTAAAGGCTGGGGATGGTAACTTTCCCCTGATGGTTGTTCACTAGAGTGTTGAGAATCTGAGTGAAGGCTTAAGGCTTGTTGGGTCATGAGCTCATCATCCTGAGCATGAGGAACCTCATGGCTAATTCTTGGTGAGATGGGAGTGGTTTGCTCTTCAGGAGAAGTAGGAGCTCTAGTATTCACTTCTTCCTATATGGGTGGTGATATGGGGGCCTACACAGATTGAATAACCTTTGCATGGGTTCGTTTGGATCTTCTTTAGTAGGTGAGGGTTGTTTGTGGCTGTGTGGGTAGTGTTGAAGTAGAAGGTGTGGGTTCAACACTACTTGGTGCTGCTAGGTTGTCACCTTGAGCAATGAGCTCTAATATTTTTGGGACCAGGGCTGCTTCTACCCCTAAGAAGCCCACAATACGCTTTCTCATTATTTTGAAGATGTCAGGCTTCATCTGTCCCAATTTAAGAATATTACATGCTCCCCTCAATTGTGAGCCCAGTTCATAATTGAGAATGTGCTGGCCATATCTAGGAAACATGTAATACTCTAAGGAGTCTAAGTTTGCAAGCAAATTAGCATATACAAATTGAGAATACCTAAACTTGACCCCATGAACCATTCCATAAACTGTAAAGGAGAGATCCTCTTGAATTTGGTCCCATCCTCCATGTTTATTAGACAAACTATGAATAATAACATGTAGGAGGTACTTCTATTGAGAGGAAACCTTTTCTTTCTTGAAGGTTTTATCTGAGAAGTCCCCTTCATATCCTATCTGCTCAAAAGAATGATTTACAACAGATTTTGGAAAAGACACCTCACCTTTTTCATCATCCAGCTGTTAGTGTGAGTTAATGGAGGCTGGAGTGATGAACAGTGTCCACCCTAACACTGTGGTAGCAGTGCCTTTTCCCCATCCATGGTGACCTCTTGGTAGGTCCTCCAAAAATCCAAAAGTTGATCCTCATAGAGTGGAGGATCCTGGTAAGGGAGGTGCAGTAGTTTGATAGAGAAAGAAAGCGACAAACCTTTGAGAAACTTGGATCTTTTTCAGAGTTTAATAGAGCAACCTGATTGTGTTGTCTGTGAAGCTGCATGGAGAAATCTGGTTGGTTTCTACGGTCAAGGTTGGCCATTTGTGGTAGCTTTGAGGTGAAGAAAGACACGAATAAAAAGGTGAATAGGATTTTAGGTTTAGAAAGGTTTCAGATGAAGAAGAAAGTGAAAAAGGGGGGAACCGTTGGGTATATTTATATGAAATGGACTTGAGACAAATTTAATGCAAAAGGATAAACTTTGAAGTCCGAATGTCAGTCCTACCTCTGGTAAAGTGCCCAAAAAGGTAGTCTTCTTGGAAGTTGAGATTCTTCCGAAGGTAATTTGTCTTTGGAAGATTTTTGAAAATCTTCTGAAGCCAGATTTTTACTTGGAAGATATTCCTAAGCTTAGTAAAAATATGTCTTCAGAAGAAATTGCTTTCGAAAGAAATTTGTTCATTAAATACACATAAGTACTTAAAAGCATATTTCGCTTCGAAAAAAATATTGCATTTCTTCCAAGGTAAATCTCCTTTAAGCAGTTATGTGTTTTGAAGACTTAAAATTCTTCAGAAGGCAATGCTAATATCTTTCGAAAGAAAATACACTTGGTAATTTTTCAAAATACGAAGGAATATCATTTGAAAACGATTTCTCCCAAGATAAACTAGACTTATGTAGGTGATAATTTAGACAATTTAGGACACACACTTTGTTTTAGAAATAATATATATTAATTTTTAAGAAAATTTATTTAAGGTTTATCATCCCAATAGCTAATATAAGATATTCAAATCTCTGTTCATTAAAAGCTTTTGTGAACAGATCAGTATATTGTTCATTTGTGTCAATCTTGATTAGTTTTATCAATCCTTTTTCATGATTATCTCTAATTAGATTATACCTAATGTTGATCTGCTTTGTCCTTGAGTGCTACATATGATTCTCTATGATAGAGATAGCACTGTTGTTGTCTATATGGATGGGAGTCTCTTTGAAGTTATATCCATAGTCCAGCATCTGATTCTGAATCCAAAGTACTTGAGCACAACAGCTTGTAGCAATAATGTATTCAGCTTTAGTAGTTGATGCAGATACACAAGATTGTTTCTTGCATTACCATGAGACTATCCTTATACCAAGGAATTGACATCCCCCAGATATGGACTTTGCAGCCATGTTGCAGCCACCATAGTCACTATTTGTATAAGCATACAAATTGAAGTCAGAATTCTCTAGATACCAAAGGCCTAGCTTAGGAGCACCTTTGAGATATCAAAGAATTCTTTTGACAGCAACCAGGTGTGACATCTTGGGGTTGGCTTGATATCTTGCACATATACATGTAGCAAACATAATATAAGGCATGCTGGCTGTAAGATACATAAGAGACCTAATCATTGCTCTATAAAGATGTTCATCTACACACTCCCCCTCAAGATCAGGGCTAAGGAAGTGGTTTCTAACTATGGGTGTCTTTGCAATCTTACATTCAGTCATGTTGAATCTTGTAAGTATTTCTTGTACATACTTTGACTGACTTATGAAGATGCCATTTTCAACTTGCTTCACTTGAATTCCGAGAAAGAATTTGAGTTCCCCCATGGCACTCATTTCAAATCTATTCTTCATCAGTTTCTCAAAGTCTTTATAGAGATTTGGATTAGTTGACCTGCAGATGATGTCATCTACATATACTTGAACCAGCATCAAGTCTTTTCCTGTTCCTTTGATGAAGAGAGTTCCATCTATAGTACCCCTCTTGTAGCCATGCTGATAGAGATACTAAGATACTATCTCATACCACTTCCTTGGAGCTTGATGCAACCCATAAAGAGCTTTATCAAGCTTGCAAACATAATTAGGATGATCTGGGTCTTCAAAGCCAGGTGGTTGTTTGACATACACCTCTTCATCAATCACCCCATATAAAAATGCACACTTGACATCAAATTGGTAGACCTTGAAGTCTTTGGATGCAGCAAACACAAGGAATATCCTAACACCTTCAAGTCTTGCTACAGGAGCAAAGACATCAATGTAATCAATTCCTTCTTCTTGTGTATACCCTTGAACAACTAGTCTTGTCTTGTTTTTGATGACAAGTCCTCTATCATCCTTCTTATTCCTAAACACCCATTTGGTACCTATTATAGTCTTCCCATAAGGAAGAGGACACATGCTCCAAACCTTTTGTCTTTTGAATTGAAGCAGATCCTCTTGCATTGCTTTTGCCCAACTTCCATCCTCCAAAGCCTCATTAGCTTTCTTTGGATCGATTCTATGTTATTATTAAGCAATTAACAATTAAATGAATAAAGTAGTCAACAATTGCAAAGATTCAAATCAGTTTCTATTGATTAGTTGCAAGGATTACAGTGTACAATTGAGAGAAAAGTTCAAACGTTTATCTCTACACAATACACATAATCCTATTTATACTAAATAAAGAAACTAAAGGAACATATATTACATAATAAGTCCCTAAACTATTGCAAAAGTAAAATACAAAGATAAAGTAAAGATAATATGTTAAATCTTTAAGAAAAACTAACAATACTCCCCCTAAGATTTACATGGTCTTTAGTCTTCAAAAGTCTTCAATCTTCATTCTCTTTATCTTCACAGCTTCAATCTTCTATCTTCTCTTTATCTGCAATCCTCTTTCTGCCTTTCATCTATCTTTAAGCTTCAAAATAATCCTTTGGTTCTTCTTTGACTTTAAACATTTGCTTCTCCTTGTAGAGCTCTTGTTCTCTTAAGGCTTTAGCAATAGCAGATTTGAACTTGCTAGCTAATACACCTTGTTCAGGCTTTGCCTCGTTTGTCTTAATCTCCATTTCGTTCATTACTTCAAGTGTATCTTTAGATAATCCTGTAATGTCAATGTTAGTGTACAACTCAATAGGTTTTGAATTACCTTTTGAGTTTACTTCTAACACTCCCTTACTGGATATTCTCAATAACTCAATATCTTTAATGTCTTTCTTGATGATGTTTGCATAAGCCAAATCTTTCCTCAGTGAGATCCTCTCCATAGCAACGTTCATCACTTTAATGATTGACAAGAAATATTACTTATCATTTTCTGCGATTTTAGGAGATACTTGTTCAAACTTTTGCACTGATAAGAAAGAGATATAGCTTGGATGTAACAGTTTGAGCTCAAACACTCCAAATAATGTAATCATATCCTCATCCCAGTTTACAAGATTTCGGACTAACCTAAGCTCAAACGTGTCAGAATTATAAAACCATCGCAGGATAGATTTTGACTTCTGTGTTCCTGTTGGGTCTGAAAAGGATAGTCTATATTATCAACACAGTCAAGGTCAACAAAAGTCAACGTCACGGTCAAAGTCATCGGAAAAGTCAAACAGACGAGTTTGAGATGAAGAACCGAAACAAGACGTTGAAGATATATTTGAGTAGGAGTTTTATTGTTAATAAGTATTGTGTCAACAAACTATATTTAATATTGTTTTAATCATTTTTATGTTTTATTTGTATTTTCCCTAGCCACATCTAGGTATACATGTTTAGTAGCACTCTCTCTCTCTAACTTTTCTCCCTGCACTCTCTCTCTCTAACTTTTTGGTACCTTTTGTACCGTTGTAAAGACAACCACCGGTAAACCACCGGCCACCGGTCAAAGGCCGAAGCCTCACCGGCCACCGGTCAACACCACCCTCCATCTTCACCGGCAGTAGTGGTGACAACCTGACTACCGCAGAACCGCCACCACCGGACTATCGCAAAACCGCCAACCACCCACCATCTTCACCGGTCACCATCACCGGTCAACACCACCCACCATCTTCACCGGTCAACATCTCCTCCACCACCGGACTACCGTAGAACCGCCACCGCCTTCACCGAAGCCACCCACCACACCACACCACCGAACACCATACCACCACACAACCGAACACCACACCACCGAACACCACACCGTCACCGCCTTCACCGGAGCTACCCACCACACCACACCGCCGAACACCACCACACCACACCACCGAACACCACACCACACCTACGAACACCACCACAACACCACACCGCCAAACACCACCACCACCACCATCATCACACCCATCACCGCCGAACACCAGACCGGAGAAACCTGCTCGGCTGACCACCCCCCACCACGCCAACCTCATCACCGAACACAACCACCACCATCACCTTCATCACAGCCCCCAACCCCACACCACCACACCCCACTCCACCTGCTAGGCTGCCACCATATTACTTAATTATTTTTAATCTTTTTATAAATCTACTTTTATTTATACAATTTTAATTTATTATAGATTTTTGTTAATAATTTAGTTATCTACTTTTCTAATATACAATTTAGAGAGTTCAAAATATTTTTATATTAAAAAAAAATTAAACAAGTACCATATTACTTAATTATTTTTAATCTTTTTATAAATATACTTTTATTTATATAATTTTAATTTATTATAGATTTTTGTTAATAATTTAGTTATATACTTTTCTAATATACAATTTAGAGAGTTCAAAATATTTTTAGAGAGTTCAAAAAAAATTTAATCTTTTTATCCCCGCCCCAGCCACAACAACGACAACCTGCCACCACCACCACCAACCAACCACCATCACAACCGCCGCCAAGACCACCCAACCATCACCAAAACTCTACGACCGCCCACACCGACCACCCCACAACCACCTTCTCTGCCGTCACAGTCACAGACACCACTAAGACCACCCAACCATCACCACAACCACCGTCACAGCGCGGAAATATTTTGGTGAGATCGTTCCATCTCGGGTTTTATATATGATTTTAGTCTGCTCTATTTAGTTTTATATATGCTTTTTGGGTGCTTCTGTTTATTCTGTTTGGCTATTACCTGTGTTTGTTCTGTTTAAAACGTTGTTTGGCTTGTGTTGTGTTCACCTTGTGTTTTGTTGACCCGTCTTTAGTGGTTGTTTAAGGTGTGTTAGTGCGGTAATATAGATATCGAGAGGCATTTGGCTGCCCCGAGATCATGTTCGGTGAAGAGAGGTGCTACTAAAGAGAAAAAAGGTTATAGTTTACGAGTGGCATCATGGAATGTAGGAACTCTAACTAGTAAGTTTTTAGAGTTAATAGATGTGCTGAAGAGACGTAGGGTTCAGATAGCGTGCCTTCAGGAGACAAGATGGCGGGGTGGGAGAGCAAAAGACTGCAACGATTATAAACTGTGGTACACAGGGTCAGATGGTACAAAAAATGGAGTAGGTTTTCTAGTTGCTAAGGAACTTCAGGATAATGTAGTGGAAGTGAGAAGATACGATGATAGACTGATGATGTTAAGAATAGTAATAGGGGATGTGGTAGTGGCAGTAGTTAGTGCGTATGCACCATAGGTTCGATTAGGGGAAACGAAAATAAATAAGTTCTGGGAGAATTTAGATCAGGTTATGAGAGACATACCTAGACAAGAAAAAATATGCATAGGAGGAGATTTTAATGGGCATATCAGTAAGGGTAATGATCAATTCACGTCGGTGCATGGAGGGTTTGGGTATGGTCTGAGGAATGACGGAGGGAGGGAGCTCCTTGACTTTGCTTTAGCGCATGATCTGGGCATTATAAATTCGTTCTTTAAGAAAAGAGATTCACATCTGATCACATTTAGCAGCGGCGGGAGACATACTCAGATAGACTATATGCTGATGAGGGGAGAAGATTATAACTCATGGAAACACTGTAAGGCAATTCTGGGAGAGACGGTAGTGACTCAACATCATATGTTGGTGGCTGATCTACGCGTGAAGAGAGCAATTGTCCAACCAACTAAGAAAATCAGACCTACGATCAGATGGGGCCAGCTCAAAGACGAAAAGATTACCACCTTTAGAGATAAGGTCATACCTATGATCCAAACTGGGCCACAGGAAGACGCAAACAAAATGTGGGAGGATATGGCAACTGCGGTTATGCAAGCAGCTAAAGAAACTCTTGAACTTGCAACAAATAGGACAGTAGGTCATAAGAAAGCCTGGTGGTGGAATGAAAACGTACAGGAGAAGATAAGAACTAAACAACAAAGTTTCAGAGACCTTTTACACTGTACTAATGATAAAGAACGAGCGGAGCTAAAAGATAAATACAAGGTGGCTAAGCGAGAGGCGAAAAAGTCCGTGTCAGAGGCAAACAACATAGCGTACGAGAGAATGTATAAGCGAATAGAGACGAAAGAAGGAGAATATGAAATTTTTATGATTGCCAGGGCAAGAGAAAGTAGAAAACAAGACCTGAGAGTGGTCAAGTTTATAAAGGCTACGGATGGAAAAGTATTGCTGAAGGAGAACGACATCAAGGCGAGATGGATAACTTACTTCGATAACCTTTTCAACATAAGGAACCCTAACTAACAAACTACAATTAGTATACCAAATCAACCAAACCAACAAAACAGGTGTTACTGTAGAAGCATCACAGTCGACGAAGTTACAATAGCGTTGAAGAAAATGGGAAGGGCTAAGGCGGTGGGGCTAGACAACATACCGATGGAAGTGTGGAAGTGCCTGGGAAACGAGGGTCTGCAATGGCTAACAGACTTATTTAACACCATCTTCAAAACCGGGAGGATGCCAGAGCAATGGAGAAGCAGTTTCATAGTCCCCATATATAAGAAAAAAGGAGATGTCCAATGTTGTGCAAATTACAGGGGAATAAAGCTATTGAGTCACACGATGAAACTATGGGAAAGAGTTATTGACACGAGGATTAGACGAGAAACTCAGATTGCGGTGAACCAATTTGGATTTATGCCAGTACGCTCCACAATAGAAGCCATACACGTCATAAGAAGGATAATAGAGAAATATAGAGAAAAGAAAAGGGACCTTCATATAGTATTCATTGACCTAGAAAAAGCATACGACAGTGTGCGGTCAACTCATTTGGGAAAGTTTACGACTCGGAATGGTACCAGAGAAGTATATCAAAATAATAATGGATATGTATGAAGGGGCAAAAACGTGTGTGCGAGCACTAGTCGGAGACACAGACTTCTTTCCTGTGGAAGTGGGACTACACCAAGGATCGGCATTAAGCCTATTTCTCTTCATAATAGTACTGGATGAGATGACCAAGTCTATACAAGAGCCTGTTCCGTGGTGCATGCTGTTTGAAGATGATATTGTCCTAATATCAGAATCTAAAATGGTGCTTAACGAGAGGCTAGAACAGTGGAGAGCAGCACTAGAGAGCAGAGGCTTAACGATAAGTCGCTATAAGACTGAATACATGCATTG
>BJCO01466024.1:0-14471 GCA_018326465.1 Flaveria floridana
AAGCCACTGGCAAAGCTGTGAAGACTGAGGTAAAACAAGCTGATGAAAGCAAACCACGGGTTCAAACAATAAACCAATCGTCTGTTTATCAAAAATAGTCCTTACACAAAACTGGACTGTGGAAAGCCAAATCGTCAGTTGTGTCTGAGAGTGAGGATAATATGAAGCGTGTTGTCTCTCCAACTTCAAAAGGAAAATGGGTAGAGTTTGTTATATGTGATGTCTCTAGGAAACCCAAGCCTGTAAAGGCTTGGGTCCCACACCTAAACTAATCATTTATGTTTTTGTGCAGGTTTTCCGCTACAGCGCTATCACTAACACCTGGATTATTAATAGTGGGGCATCCAGGCACTTGACCAGGAGTTTGTCTCTCATTTTCAATGTCAAGCAAATCAAAGGGGGACATGTATCTTTTGCTGGAAATAAAGGAGGCTACATCATAGCTCAAGGTGAAGTAGGGAACGGGAATGTAAAGTTTGATAAAGCGAACTACGTTCAACAACTGGAGAACAATTTACTTTTCGTTTCTCAAATATTCGATAAGGGATTTAAAGTGATGTTCGATGATAAGAAATGCTACATTCTAAAGAAGGAATATGTTATCCCTAAGAAGCAAATCTTAATGTGAGCTTCAAGATATAATGATAAATATGTCTTGGACATGTCAAGAGCTTCTACCACTGAGTCAGCTGCACAGTGTTTCTTGTCAAAAGCCATAGAGAAGGAGTCCATATCTTGGCATAGAAGAATGGGATATATCAATCCATAGAAGATGAATCACTTGGTTCAAAACAATCTGGTTGAAGGAGATACAGTTTAAATTTTTCAGCTTCCAAATTTCTGCATATCATGCAAGAAAGGGAAACAGACCAAGAAATCTCACAAGTCAAAGAAAGTTCATTCAATTGAGATGCCTCTAGAGCTCCTGCACATGGACCTATGTGGTCCTGTCAGTACTAAAAGCATAGCTGGAGACTGGTACCGTTTTGTGGTCATAGATGATTATTCAAGATTTTCATGGGTCATGTTTCTTCAGTCAAAATTAGAGACATTTGAATCATTCAAGGTATTACTCACTACACTGGAGTCTCTGTACAAGTTGAAAGTGAGGAAAATTTGTTCAGACAATGGCATAGAATTCAAGAATCAATGGATGGATGCACTTTGTAAAGAGAAAGAGACGGTACATCAATTCTCTTCTGCTTATACTCCACAGATGAAAGGAGTTGCTGAATGCAAAAATCAAAGCTTGATTGAAACAACAAGGACTATGGTGGCAAATTCGAAACTGCCTGTTCAATTCTGGAATGAAGCGGTTGCAAATGCGTGCTACACTCTCACTCGAGTTTTGGTAGTTAAGCGTCATGGAAAAACCTGCTATGAGTTGCTTCAAAAACGTAAACCAAATCTGGAGTATCTCAAACCGTTTGGTGCTCCTTGCACGTTGCTAAAAAGAAATCAGACTGAAAAGTTTAATGAAAAGGCAAATGAAGACATTTTTCTTGGATACAATATTCCTAACAAACGAGTTTACAACAAATTGACAGGTCAAGTTGAAGTGTGGTGCAATGTATACGTTCAACGATACACCACCCCTCTTGCTGGGAAAGTTCCATCATCATTCTTTGATTATGATGGATTCTTCAAATCATTCAACCTTCCGCCTAAATATTCTAACGATGAGATCACTGCTCAAATAATGTATGACGTTCTGAACACTCCAAATCTGAACTCCAGCACTACAACTTCACTTAATGGTACTTCTGGGTCCTTAAGGACAGATCTAGAAGTAAGTGATCACTCCTCAGACGATAAGGAAGCTGTAAATGTGGAGCACGGCAGCCTAAGTGATAGTACAACATAGTTGAAAATTATTCGGTTGAATCCTCTAATGCAAGACAACAAACAGTCACAGATGATGAACCAGTGATCACAAACTTGGAAAATGAAGTGGTTGTTCCCACAATATATGTGACCAGGATTAGTATAAATCATCCGCCGGAAAACATCATCGGGGATATTCTCTTCGGGGTACAGACAAGAAATCAATTGTACACTGCTGACTACGCAGCTGTGATAGAAAAGGGATATGTGCATGATGGGGCATACAAATGTATTTTTTCTCAAGTTGAGCCCAAGTATGTAAGTGATGCCTTGAAAGATGAGGCATGGGTTAAGGTTATTGGAACGAAATGGGTTCTTCGGTGCAAGAAAGATGACCAGGGATTTATTATCAGAAACAAAGCACGATTAGTGGTTCAAGGATTCAGACAAGTTGAAGGTGTGGACTACAATGAAGTTTTTGCACCAGTGGCTAGGATGGAAGCAATCAAGATCTTCCTAGCTTATGCATCCTACATGCAGATCAAGGTCTACCAGCTGGATGTGAAAAGTGCTTTTCTTCAAGGTGACATCCGTGAAACAGTATATGTCAGTCAACCTAAGGGATTTGAAAATCCTTATCATCGAGACAGGGTATATAAATTAGACAAAGCTTTGTATGGCTTACATCAAGCCTGTGAGCTTGGTTTAAAAAACTCTCCACACATCTGTTGAAACACGGTTTTCGAAGGGGAGTAATTGACTGCATGTTGTTCATAAAAGAAAAGGATGGTGATTTGCTGATGGTTCAGATATATGTGGATCTTCGGTTCCAGAAACGAATATTTATGCAAAGAATTTGAAGCAGTGATGAAAGCTGAATTTGAAATGAGTGCAATAGGAGAAATGAAGTTCTTTCTGGGATTATAGGTGGATCAGACCCTACTAGCATCTTTCTACATCAGACTAAGTATGTTGGAGATATTCTAAGTCGGTTTGACATGGAAAATGCCACTGTTGTCGATACCCCTCTTGCCACGAACCACGATGTGGCACCTGATGAAAATGGGGATTTGGTGGATGCCACCATGTATCGTGGGATGATCGGATATCTCATGTATCTCACAACCTCTCGACCTAATATCATGTACGCCACGTGTCTCTGCTCAAGATATCAGTCAAAACCAAAAGTAAATCATCTCATTGGAGTGAAACAAATTTTTCATTATCTGAAGGATACACCTACACTGGGGTTGTGGTATCATCATGATAATGACTTTGAACTTACTGCATACAGTGACTCAGATTATAGAGGTTGTAAGATAAACTATACGTCAGCATCTGCAGGGTGTCAATTCTTTGGAAGGCGGTTAGTTACATGGCAATGCAAGAAGCAGACTTCGATTGCTCTGTCAACATGTGAGGCTAAATATATTGCTGCTGCAATCTACTGTTCTCAAATCAATTGGATTCAACAAGAAATACGAGACTACAATTTGCAATTTACTAACACTCCTATTTTTGTTGATAATTCTGCTGTCATAGCTGTCACTAAAAATCCGGTACAGCATCCTAAAACTAAACATATCGGAATAAAGTATCACTTCATACGTGATTGTTTTGAAAAACATTTAATCGATGTGATTAAAATTAACATGGATTTTTAGCACGCTGACCTCTATACAAAACCATTTGACAAACCAGGATTTTATTATCTATTAGAGGTTAACGGCGTCAAAAAGAAAGAAGATGTGATTCCTGAGGAATCAACTTAGTAGTCCGACATAGTGTCTTCAGTTTTTTTAAATTTTTTTATTTTATTTTATTTTCTTTTTCATTTCTTTAAAACTTTTTTTTAATCTAATTTTCTTTCTTTGCATTTGAAAATATTAAAAACAAAAAAAAATTTATTTTAATATTTTAGGGGGAGAATTAATTATAAAAAAACGGGGGGAGAGGGCAGGTAAGCTGATAGGCAAAGATAATAAATTTGAGAAACCAATTCAATGCTATGGAAAGTGATTGTACACATGCATCGAATTAATTGGGACACCAAAAAGATTTTCCTTCTCGCAATTTTCTGATAAAATAAAAATCACAGAAAATTATAAATCTGAGATGTCAAAGCCTAACTTACTGAAAGGTGATAGTAAGCTAGACGGTAATCGTGGTTACATGGAGAAAGTAGTTCTAATGGGTGCAAGTCCATAATACGTTATGTCAGTAGATTCAACACGAACAGATCAGTAGACATCATTGGTGATTCACTTAAACTAAATCTATCAACAAGTTGTGGGTTTCCATTTTATCCCTGGTTTGCACAATCTTCTAACTTCCAATAAGGGGTGAGGAGCAAATGAATGCCACAAATGTGTGCAAATGACCAAATCTGAGCAATGAATATGACAAATGTCATAAAACTTCAAAATAAAAGTTAAACGCAATCAAGTTGATGACAAATTTCATTGTTGCGTTAAATGTCTGAAAAAATATTGCTCTAAAAGAAGATAGGTTTTGTGCCTCTCTGCTGTGCGATGGCACTGACCTGAGGATAAGCATAACCTATATATTTTAAGAATTCACTGTTGTTTGCACCTCTCTGATGTACGATGGCACTGACCTGAGACTTTGCATATCTTTGAAAGCTCTTAGAATAGTTTCTTCTTGGCAAAACACTCTTCCTTGAGGTGCATGGCGCTGATCTGAAGCTCTGTGTTTATTTACCACTAGACCGCTCAAGATTCTCCTAAGGAATGTTGATTACCATATTAGCTTGGGATCCACAAATACTTGTTGGTCTAATACACTTAAAATATCACCGATGGTTATCAAAATCAGTGTATGGATTTAAATGGACAAATATACTGACAATCATCATGGCTGCATTTCCTGATGTTCAAAATCAAACTATGCAGCGTAACCGTTCTAGCATGATTTCCTATTAGTGCACTCGACTCTTGGATGGTAAAAGTCTGTGAATTGTATATACAAGAACTTTCTATAATTGATATATCTACAAAATGTCCCAAATAACTGTGTTTTGTCTGTATGATTCCAAATGAATTGTTCTCTAAAGGTAGTCAATGCTTGAAGCTGCTCTGTTTAGGGGGAGATAAACTCTAAATGATTAGAATGTGTTTTCAACCATCCCCAAATGAAAATTATAAAAAGATGTCTTATTTCAGTTTAAAATTTCAAGTTTTGCAGTTTTATTTACGTGTGCAAAGTGTCAATGTCGGACTATGTAACAAGATTCAACTCTGTGAAAGTCACAAACTTGAACCGAATCTTAACTGTAAAAAGCGTGTTTCTGAAAGATAAAATGGGATCACGTCTGAGGTGATCAATGATTTTTCAATAGAAAGGATCACATCGGAGGTGATCAAAGGATAAAAAGGATCACGTCTGAGGTGATCAAAGGATAAAAAGGTCATGTCTGAGATGATTGATAAACAAGGAAGTTACATTTGTAGTAACTACTTGTAAAACTGAGCCTGACTAAGTCAAACTCATAAGTATGGCCAAGTCGCATGACTGAACCATGAGTATGGCCCAGTCGTACGATTGAACCATGAGTATGGCCCATTCACATGATTAGATCAGGAGTATAGGCCAATCTCATGACTGGATCAAAAGCAAGACCCAATCGCATGATTGGAAGCTTGAGTATGAGCTAGTCGCACGACTGGACCAGTCGCACGAATAGAACATACGATTAGGTTCAGTCGTACGACTGAAATCCCTGAGGGTATAAATAGAGACTCAGTCGATCTCGACCCATTCACCTGTTTTAAAATCTCTGAAAAGACCTGCAAACGAGTGACACCTTTTTCAAATTTTCTGAGCAATCTAGGATTTTTGTTCATTCACTAATTTTTCACCGTTTGATTACAGGTAGTTTGAAGATAAAATCACGTTACATTGAGTGTATAATCGGTTCTTACCCAAATTTGTGTGAAATTTATAAAACCGAGAATGGATCCATCAAAATAACCAGAAAATGAGCATCTAAGTAAAATTAAACTATACCTAGAGCTTTGTCGGGAATAGACGCATCTAAATACACCTAAAACACACAGTTTGATAACTATCTCACCAAAATCAAAAGTTCTTGGACTCGAACCGTCAGTATGCGACTGGACATCCGAATGAACTTCAATGGCACAATTGAACCATTCGCATGGTTCAATCGCACGCTTGAACCAATCGCTACTTCAGTCGCATGAATAGATCAATCGGATGTCAAAATGTGCGATTAAGCAGAGTCGTATGCTCAATCGTACGATTGAGTTCATTCATATAATCCAATCGTACGATTGAACTAGCCGCATATGATCAGTTTCAAAGTCAAGTCACCTTATGTGTTAAACTGAACTAATGTGTTGAATGGTTGTTTGTCTTATGTGTTACAGTGAAATGGTAGAGCGTTGGACAATAAGCACCAAACATAACATCTGTGCTTATCTGAGCACAACGTCAAGGAATGCCACCGAGTTCGTAGAAATCATTGAGTTCCTAAAGCGATCCAGGATCCACAGAGCCATCTCTACGCCATGCTCACCATGTAACATCTCGTATTTTATGTTAATTAAAAGTTAATGTCGTTTAATCTTGTAAGGACCATTTTGTAATTTATGAAACTCATGGGTGGATTATGTGTTATTGCCTTTAATTATTTAATTTGAAAGTTAATGGTTTCATTAAATCAAGCATAAATAATAATAATAATAATAATAACAACAACAACAACAACAACAACAACAACAATAATAATAATAATAATAATAAAATAATAATAACAATAATAATGTGGGTAATAACTTAAAAACAATTGATAAGTTATAAAATAGTTAAATCTTAAAGTTAAATTAAGTTCAAAGGGGCCTTATTGTCAATTGGGAAACTTTAAATAAAAGGTTTGTGCATAAAAAATAAGAAACAAAACCACAGGGACTGGAATTGTAAATATATAAAAACCAACCCCCCTCTCCTTCTTCTCCCGTATTTCCGGCGAGAGGGGCCGGCGACTCCGGCCGAACTCCAGCGAGACCAAAAATGGCCCTTTTGGCCCCGGTTATGACCCAAAACCGACCCAAATCCTTCGTATGCACAACTCGAACTTGAATGCACACTTTAAACGAAATTAAACATCGGTTACAAACCCCAATTGAATGGGTAACTGATGCCTTTAATCATAGAACCGTTTGGACATTAAACTCCAATAATAATCCGATTAAATGAACCCAAACGATCGTTTATCTATCCCTAATCGTATACTATCTTCAATTTCACATGAAATACACACAATCTTTGAGATCGATCACCACTACCATCGCAAGTCTGCAACCAAATAGAAACCCATCTCCCGGCCTATCTGATTCGAAATTGATAAAGGGCTTTACATCAGGATCATTGTTCGAAGCTACCCTCGAGTTTAATTCGATTATCATCTGCATTTGCCCATCGATTGGACCCAAGTCAACCGCGACCTGTTCTTCGTATTGTATACTTTCAATCCATTATCAACCGGGTAATTAGATACATTAACATACGCGTGTTTACATGGGGAATCAAAGCCCCATGATTATTCCCGTAAGCATTTTTGATTTGATCTTCGATTTCAGTTCAAATCAAACTAGGGTTCTAAGGGATTTGGGGATTTCTATTTATATGGCTTTTGAGATTTAAAAACCAAAGGTAAACCAAGGCCAAGGCCCTGGTTTACTGGTTATCCACTCACATCCATACTTGGAGGTCCCGGGTTCGAACCCGGGCACCCTCCAACATTTTTTTAGGCCTTTTTTAGTCTTAATTAAATTATAGAATTTTTTTTATATACATAAAAATTATTTTTATAAGCTTCAACTATTTTTAAAGGTCGTCAAATATTTTCTGTAATTTTTTTCTAAGTTTACAAAAATATATTTTATTAATAAAACATTTTAACAAAAACTGTTCTTGAATAGTTACTTGTAAAATGGATTATAAATAATGATTAATAAATTATTTTTGGTCCAAACATTTTTTTAAATAATATTATTTTTGGTCCAAACATTTTTTTAAATAATATTATTTAAATGGTCCTTATTTTTATAGTTATAAAACTTTATTCCAACTTTATATATATTTTTCAAGTTATTATAAATGTTATATTTTTATATACATAACTTTATATAAAATATAACAAATATCTTTGATTTTAATAAACATAATTAGTTCAATTTTGTTAAACATAATAAATTGACAAGTCCTAAATACCAAATTAAACCCTAGTACTCGTTGATTCGTTAAAATTATTATAATTAAGCTTAAACCTTGTAAATATATATATTTAGGTGCCTTGTGACGGTTTACGTTGGAACGACGCATATTAATTTCTTATTAATCATCAATTACATATTTATTGATCATGTGAGTATTTCTATACCCCTTTTTTACATTTTTCACAATTTGGGGTGAAACATGTTACCATATAATCATTGCACTTGTAAATTCGTTTCATTCTTGTAAACTCTTGGCAATTCACTTATATGTTGTGGTTAGTTGATCTTTGTAATTACCATGTATTGACGATTATATGTACACTCATTAACTATTGCTAGCCTGGCGACGTCATAGATCTATGGGCTTGACAAGCCTGCTTGGTTAATCCAAGTACACTTAGCTAATCATATAAACTTGTAAACGTGGAAAACTTGAAACTGTCAAGGTTTGATTGTGCATCTGTCTTACATCCCTAGTTACTTTGTTCACTAATCTATAACATGAATTGACATCTTTTATATACTTATGTATTGAAAACTATGGAAATCTCACCAACATTATTTTGATCTTTTATTTTTAACATGTTTCAGGAAACGCGCAAGTTTGATTGCCACCTTTGAAGCTTATTCACACCTAGGAATGGACCTAGTTGAATAAATGAATGAACTTGAAATATTTCTTATTATGTATTTTGATTTCTTATTTGAGACTTATGTTTGTAATGTTACATCTCAAACTTATGATAATAATATTTGCATTTAAAGATAGCGTTATGTGGCTGTGAACAATCTTAACCCTCACATCTCGACGATTCTGCTGTTAAGGTTGGGGTGTGACAGATTGGTATCAGAGACTATAACTATAGGGATCTAGATTATTAGAATTGCTGACCTAGACTATAGCGTATGCATGAACCTTATAGAATAATATTTCTATTCTTGTAAAAATACATTGTTTGCAAGCTACATAATGTTATGCCTCCTTATGTACAATTTGATGCCTTAGCATAGGATTGCCTTACGAATGCTTAAACTTTGTTACCTGTCTCCCTAAACTTATCTTTGACTCTTTGATTCTCCCCGAAAAATGAAGCTTCTTAATCTTATTCTTGACGACCTGTGTGATCGTATACTTTATGTCTATGGGTTAAATCTTTAGACTTTATGTGTAATTTATACAAATCTCATCAAGGTTTTGATTCCATGAACCTAAGAAATGTTGTGTGACACATAGACACCTGTATTCTAGATTTCCTGGCAAAAAGGCCTTCGGGCTAAGGTAAGCATCTCGCATAAATCCTACGGGACCAGTTATGCTTACCTGGGGATTTCTGGGATGAGTGATAAACTATGGTCAACATACACAAGTTTCGAAGGCAAATGGGTCAACTTACCTTGATATATCAACGTCTCCAAATGGTAATGTGTTACCAAATGGAACCATTCCGTAGGCCTTACAACTCTTGACTTATTCTTGTTTAAATTGCTATCCTTTGTTATCCTCATTCTTGTGTCTAACTCATTTTGTATATCCAGCATGTCTCGTCGCCATGGAAAGCATGGAAGTTCCGATCGTAAACTCGCGGCAATAATCGCCCGGCAAATGGCTGTTGTGCTCCCGTCAATGGTTGCTGAACTTAGCAACACTCTAATGACCAATAACAACAACAATACCAATGGAAACAATAGTGGTGAGAATAGCAACAACCAAAACGGGAACAATCGCACCTGCACATTCAAACATTTCAACTCGTGCAAACCCACATGTTTTAGAGGAAAAGAAGGAGCCACTGGACTTCTCGAGTGGTTTGAAAGTATGGAGAACACATTCATCATTAGCGAGTGCCCCGATGAGTTCAAGGTTCACTATGCTGCAAGTGTCCTTCAACAACGGGCACTAACATGGTGGAATAGTGAAAAGAGAAATCAGGGGCTGAAACTGCCTTGGCATTGCCTTGGGAAGAATTTAAGGATATAATGATCCAAAGGTTTTGCCCGAGGAGCGAGTTACGAAAATTGGAGGAAGAATTCTAGAATCTCAAGCAAGATGGTGGAAATCATTTGGCTTTTCTACCCGGCATCAAGAGTTGAGTATGCTTCGGCCACACATGGTGGACACTGTGCCCCGCAACATTGAGAGGTTTATCAAGGGGGTACCACCTTAAATCCAAGATGTCGTGGTAGGTAGTAGGCCCACAACTTTGGAGGAGTCAATTACTATCACCGCACAGCTCACTGAGAATCATATTAGGGCTGGCACTATGTCGGTGAAAGGTGCCAAATCTGCTGCAAAGGTGAAACCCGACGCAACAAGGGAGGTAAAGGCCGAGTCATCCTCTCAAAACAAGAAGCGTAAGTTGACCCCGACACGCAACTACGTTGTGACAGCACCAAATGCTCCTCAAAGACAAGTGGTGGTTGGAAACCAAGCTCCCGTGGATAGAGCTTATGCTGGCCCATATCCGATGTGTAACACGTGCAAGTACCACCACGCGAGCAACATTCCCTGCCGAGTCTGCTCGCTGTGTGGGAAGTATGGGCATTTGGTGGTTACTTGCCTTCGCGCGCCGAACAACACTGCGACGCTTACCAACCGAACCTGCTATAACTGTGGTGAACCTGGGCATATTCGTCCGCAATGTCCTCGCAATGCGGGAACTATGCCACCGGCTCGTGGAAGGGCTTTCAACATCAATGCCAATCAAGCTCAAGCCAACAACGACGTGGCGAATGGTACGTCGTTGAATTTCTTTTTAATCGTTCTTTGTCTTGTAAAAATTCCTACCTGTGTTCATCATACCAATAATAGGTTATTACCAAACAGGTATGTATCTTGTAAATAGTCAATATGCTTCCATATTGTTTGATTCGGGTGCGGATAAGAGTTTTGTGTCCTTAGAGTTCGAGCCTATACTTTCTAAGCCGCGCGTAAATCTGGAAAGATCCTTCACGGTCGAAGTCGCCGATGGAAAATCGATCGTCGTAGACGTCGTAATACGTGATTGTACCTTGAGCCTTAACGAACATGATTTCTCCATCAACCTCATTCCTATGCAACTAGGAAGCTTTGATGTCATTATCGGCATGGATTGGTTAGCTAAGCAACACGCAGAAATTCTATGCTTCGAGAAGTGCATTCGAATTCCCTTCCCGTCGGGTGATACTTTGAAAGTCTTTAGGGAGAAGTCATCCCAAGAACTCAAACTTATGACCTGCATCAAGGCCCGAAAGTGCTTAAGTAAGAACTACGTAGCTTTCATGGCGTATGTAGTTAATACGAAAGCCAAGGGTAAGTAACTGAAAGAAATTCCTGTCGTGCGAGATTTTCCCGAGGTGTTTCTCGAGGATCTTAAGGGCTTACCTCCCGTACGAGAAGTTGAGTTCAAAATCGACTTGATCCCTAGTGCAAACCCTGTGGCTAAGTCACCTTGCACCATCCGAAATGCAAGAACTAGCTAGTCAACTGCAAGAGTTAACCGATAAAGGGTTCATTCGTCCCAGCTCTTCACTATGGGGTGCACCCGTGTTATTTGTGAAGAAGAAGAATGGTTCCTTCCGTATGTGCATTGACTACCGGGATCTCAACAAGATCACTATCAAGAACTGATATCCTCTTCCTCAAATCGATGATCTCTTTGATCAACTTCAAAGAGCTACATAATTCTCAAAGATCGATCTGCGTTCTGGATATCATCAATTACGTGTTCACGATAATGATATTGCAAAAACCGCTTTCCGTACTCGATATGGACACTACGAGTTCATGGTTATGCCTTTCGATTTAACCAATGCACCTGCTGTGTTCATAGATCTCATGAATCGAGTATGTAAACCGTACTTAAATAAATTTGTGATCGTGTTCATCGATGATATTCTTATTTATTCCAAGACAAAAACCGATCATGAGATGCACTTGCGACAAGTTCTCGAACTTTTAAAGAAGGAACAACTATACGCCAAGTTCTCCAAGTGCGAATTCTGGCTTGAGGAAGTTCAATTCTTAGGTCATGTGGTGAATAGCCAAGGAATTCACATCGACCCTGCAAGAATAGAAGTCGTGAAAAACTGGTGTTTTCCCACGACCCCAACCGAAGTCCGTTCTTTTCTGGGTTTAGCGGGTTATTACCGTATATTCATTGCAAACTTTTCGAAGATTGCTAAACCACTTACGGCGCTAACTCAAAAGAATCAATTCTTTGAATGGGGACCCGAACAAGACGAGGCTTTTGAGACGTTGAAATGCAAGTTATGTAATGCTCCTATTCTAACACTCCCCGATGGAAACGATGACTTTACCGTATACTATGTTGCCTCTAATCATGGTCTTGGTTGTGTCCTTATGCAATGAGGAAAAGTCATAGCATATGTGTCAAGACAATTGAAGGTTCATGAAGTGAACTACACAACCCATGATCTTGAACTTGGTGTCATAGTCTTTGCTTTGAAGATCTGGCGGCACTATCTTTATAGGATGCAATGCATAGTCTACACCAATCATAAGAGCCTCCAACACGCGTTCAATCAAAAGGATCTCAACATGAGACAAAGACGTTGGATCGAGTTGATCAGTGACTACGACTGTGACATTCGCTATCATCCTGGAAAGGCGAATGTTGTAGCCGACACGCTGAGTCGCAAGATCCATAACAAGACTGTCTCGCTTCAAGAAATCCGAGATCGAAGGCAATGGTTTGACACGTTAGGGGAATTCGATACTGAGATTCATGTGGATGTTAACGAAGCTACTATCATGCTTCAAAACATAAGGATTAATAGTTATCTCGAGTTATGCATTTGCGAGGCTCAACAAGCAGCGTTAATCGACGAAGGAAAAGATGAAGATTTGGCGTCTAACGTTCGGTCACAACTAGAGACAAAACCGAACGGCATGTGGTACTTCCTAAATTGACTTTGGATCCCTAATCGTGATAATCTTCATCACTTCATTATGAACGAAGCTCATCAAACCCGATATTCCATTCATCCTGGCTCCGATAAGATGTACATGGACCTGCATGGTCAATATTGGTGGCCTGGAATGAAGAAAGACATAGCGTCTTATGTTTCCAAGTGTCTTACATGTGCAAGAGTCAAAACCGAACACCAACGACCGAGCGGTTTACTTGAACAACCTGAAATCCCTATATTGAAATGGGAACATATATCCATGGACTTTATAACCAAGTTACCTCGTACTCCTTGTGGCCGTGATAGTATGTGGGTGATTGTTGACCGTTTGACCAAAACGGCACATTTCATACCAATACAAGACACTTACAAGGTTTCAAGATTGGCTTATATCTACATCGATGAAATTGTGAGTCGTCATGGCATGCTGTTGCACATCATATCCGATCGTGATGCTCGTTTCACTTCTCACTTTTGGTCTTTGATGCAAGAACTCGGGTACTCAATTGGATTTAAGTACGGCTTATCATCCTCAAACGGATGGTCAAACCGAATGAACAATGCAAACCCTCAAGGACTTGCTACGTCTTTGTGTACTTGACTTTGGTGGTGACTGGGATACGCATTTACCGCTCGCGGAATTTTCATATAACAATAGTTATCACTCGAGTATCAAGATGGCACCATTCGAAGCACTTTATGGTCGTAAATGTCGTTCACCGATCTGTTGGACCGACATTGGTGAGAACTTCATCACTGGTCCTAAACTTATACAAGAAACGACCGGCAAAGTCTCTATAATCCGCAAGACCTTGAACTGGCAAGAAGTCGACAAAAGAGCTATGCCGACAAGCGACGCAAACCATTGGAGTTCCAAGTTGGCGATATGGTTCTTCTTAAGGTTTCACCATGGAAAGGTGTTGTTCACTTTGGAAAGAAGGGTAAACTGACTCTAAGATTTGTAGGACCTTTCAAAATCCTGAAAAGGATTGGGAGAGTGGCTTATAGAGTGGAACTGCCTTCAGACCTTAGTGGAGTTCATCCTGTGTTCCATGTCTCAAATTTGAGAAAGTGTTTGGCTGACGAGAGTCTGCATATTCCACTGGAAGACATCCAGATCAATGAGTCATTGCACTTTGTTGAGAAACCTGTTGAAATTATGGATCGCATTATGAAAAAAACTAGAACCATAACTACTCCAATTGTCAAGGTTCGTTAGGAGAATAAGTGTGGAGCTGTGTTCACTTGGGAGCGTGAGGACCACATGAAGGCAAAATACCCGCATTTGTTCGCTTAGTTCATTCTTAATTTCGGGACGAAATTCTCTTAAGTTGGGGAGACTGTAACATCTCGTATTTTATGTTAATTAAAAGTTAACGTCGTTTAATCTTGTAAGGACCATTGTTGTCATTTATGAAACTCATGGGTGGATTATGTGTTATTGCCTTTAATTATTTAATTTGAAAGTTAATGGTTTCA
>BJCO01466033.1:0-11992 GCA_018326465.1 Flaveria floridana
TAGGTCATCTTTCCTTTTATAGGGAAAGATGACGTCAGCTGATGTCACTTGACAGTGACATCTAACCGTTATTACAACAAACTACTGAAACTAACACAACTACTGAAGATGTCAAACAGCTGACATCTTCTTACAAAAGACTGTGTTAGCTATCATTACAACTACTGAAAAGAAACTACTGAAACTACAACGTCTGAAGAACATGCCCTTCAGACGTTTACAAACTACTGAAAAAGAAAAGATACTACTGAAAAGTAAAGACTAAAAGGAAACCATCACAACAACTGAAGAATACTTCTTCAGCTCCTGTGACAAACTCTGGAGGCTCCAGTACTTGGACTTCAGACTTGAACTTCAGTTTTTGTCATCAGGTGATGTCTTCAGTTGTTGTCAACAGTTGATGTCTTCAATCTTTGTACTTCAGCTGATGGTCTTCAGTACTTTAGTCATCAGGTGATGATCTTCAGTACTTTAGTCTTCAGCTGATGAAGTCTTCAGCCTTTGTCAAACAGCTGATGAGGCCTTCAGCAGTTGTTGTGATGTTTTGTGGGACTTAAAGGTTTTTCTGATCTGGCTCATTGGTTCTTTTGGTCCAACATAGAGGAAGTGCAAAAAGTCATACAGATGATTCTACCATCTGTGGTGAGTGAAGTTATTAAGGCTGAAAGGGAGGATGAGAAGAAAGAGAGGAGGAGGACCATAGGAAGAGGGGAAAGAGAACGATCAAAGACTGAGACGGATGTCTCGAGTGAGGAGAGGGAGGAAGAAGTAGTGCAGGAAACTGCACGGGGATGTAGTTATGGGACATTTTAGAGATCTAAGCCCCCAACATTCGATGGGAATGGCAATGCTGCTGCTGCTCACCGATGCGTGAGGGAGATGCAGGCGGTACTTGATATCAGCAAGTGCCGGGAAGATCAGAATATGAAGTTTGCTACCCACTCTTTCATGGACTCGACCTTATGCTGGTGGGATAACATTGTCCAGGTTGAGGGTAGTAGAGCCATTGGCAGGATGAAGTGGCCAGAACTGAAGAAGTTAGTAATTGAGGAATTTTGTCCTCACCGGGAACTCGACAAGATAGAGAGGGAGTTTCAATAGCTTGAGGCAGGCACCATGACACACCAGCAATACACCACCAAGTTCAATGAAATGGTAAGATTGGTGCCAGATCAGGTGATGCCGGTGTCAAGGAAGATAAAGAAGTATATCTACGGATTGCAAGCTGACATCCATAGGCATCTGATTGTTTCTGACCGAGTACCTTTCGGTCGGTAGTAGACCTGGCGTGTAGACTGTGTGATGAAAGAGAGGGGTCGATGGTGGTTGAGGTGAAAAAGATGGGTGGTGGTGACAAAAGCTGGGGCAGGAAAAGGTTTGGATGTGGTGGTTTCACTCCAAACAATAAAAGGATGAAAGTGGGTGACCGTAGGGTGGTGTCATCAAGCTCGGGGATGGAGAAGTATGGCAGATGTGGGAGGGAGCACACTAGTTAATGCAAGTGGGAATGAATGTGTGCTTCAAGTGTGGGAAGCCTGGTCATGTGGCGAAGATGTGTGGAGTTATATGGTGCTATAATTGTGGCGAGGAAAGCCATGTGAGCAGGGACTGCAAGAAGCCACGGGTTGAGGGTTCAAGGATGAAGAAGAAGCTAGAAGAAGGAGGATAGAGGGAAAATGCTAGAGCCTTCACGATGACCATAAAGGAGGCCTGAGTAGACCCTGATGTTGTGTTAGGTATGTTTCTAGTAAAGCAAACTTGTGCCTCTGTGTTATTTGATTCTGGTGCTAGTAGGAGTTTTATTTCTACTGCTTTATGTGATAAATTGTCTATTAGTAGTAGAAGTATTGATGAATCGTTTGACGTAGAAACTGCTATTGGTAAGTCTACTAGAATTACCGATATGATAGAGGACTGTGCCATAGAACTAGATTGTCATAGGTTTTCTACTAAATTACATGTGATTCCCCTAGGCGGATTCAATGTAGTACTAGGGATAGATTGGTTAGCAACCTATGAGGCAAACATCTTGTGTCGCAAGAAGATGATTCGATTAATTACGCCCGATGGAAGTTCGGTGTCAGTATACGGTGATCGCGTTACTACAATTCCGAAGGTGATTTCGATGGTGGTAGTAGGGAAGTACATGAGACGTAGATGTGGTGCCTACTTGGTTTACGTGAAAGATATGGATGCATCAATACCACAATTGTCTGATATGCCGGTTGTGCGTGACTTTCCGGTGTGTTCCCAGAAGACTTGTGAGGTGTGCCACCAGATCGTGAGATTGAGTTTTAGATTGATCTGATACCCAGTGCTCAACCCGTCACTAAAGCACCATAACGATTAGCTCTGACGAAGATGAAGGAACTAATGGCTCAACTATAGGAGTTGATGGATAAAGGGTTCATTCGACCGAGTATCTCCCCATGGGTGATTCGGTCTTATACGTGAAGAAGAAAGACGGTAGCATGCGGATGTGCATCGATTATCGAGAGCTGAATAAGTTGTGTAGAATTGGTATCCGTTACCAAGGATTGATGACTTGTTTGATCAACTCAAAGGTGCCAGTTGGTTCTCAAGAATAGATCTTCGATCTTGTTACCATCAGTTGAAGGTGAAGGAGCAGGATATTCCTAAGACATCTTTCCACACGCGTTATGGACACTACGAGTTTCTCGTCATGTCTTTTGGTCTGACTAACGCGGTAGCTGCCTTTATGGATTTAATGATCCGAGTGTGTCGGTCGATGTTAGATAAATCGTGACCGTGTTTATTGATGATATCCTGATTTATTTGAAAAATGAGGAGGAAAATGCCGATCACATTCGAGAGGTATTAGAAATTCTTAGAAGGGAGAAGTTGTACCCCAAGTTATCCAAGTGTGAGTTCTGGTTGCGTGAAGTTCAGTTTTTGGGTCATGTGGCAAATGCTGAAGGAATCATGGTGGACCCGGCAAAGGTTGAGGTAGTGATGCAATGAAAGTGTCCAAAGACACCATCTAAGATCCATAGTTTCTTAGGATTGACGGGTTATTACAGGAGATTTATCCAAGACTTCTCCAAGATAGCTTCTCCGTTGTCTAAGTTGACTCGTGAAGACTTGAAGTTCGTATAGGGTCAAACGCAAGAGAATGCATTCGAGGAGTTGAAGACGAGATTGACTCAAGCTCCTATTTTGACATTACACGAAGGGGGTGAGGACTTAGTGGTATATTCAGATGCCTCTCATTCGGGACTAGGTTGCGTGCTGACGCAACGAGGAACGGTAATCGCCTACGCATCCCAACAGCTGAAAACCCACGAAGTCAACTACCCTACTCATGACTTAGAGCTAACGGCTATGGTCTTCGCGTTGAAGATTTGGAGGCACTACTTATACGGGACGAAGTGCACCATCTTCATGGACCATAAGAGCTTGATGTATTTCTTTGAGCAAAAGGATCTCAACATGAGGCAGAGGAGATGGTTAGAGCTTATCAAGGATTATGACTGTGAGATCCATTACCATCCGGGTAAGGCCAACGTTGTGACCGATGCCCTTAGCCTAAAGGAGAGACCCGAACCGATTCAGGTGAAGGCTTATCAGTTGGTTATGACCGCTGACGTGATGACCCAGGTGAAAGAATTTCAAGATGAGGCATCGAAAGAAGATCGCCTTAATTTTGAACGAATAAGAGGACTAGTCATAGAACTAGGTGAGAGCACTCTCGGTGTTAGAACCCAAAATGGAAGGATGTGGATCCATCGTTACGGGGACCAACGGGGGTGAATCATGGATGAAGCTCATAAAACACGATACTCGATTCATCCCAGTGCCGCGAAGATGTACCATGACATGAAGAAGGATTATTGGTGGCCGGGCATGAAACGCAATGTAGTGGAGTATGTGAGTAAGTGTCTTACTTGTTTGCAAGTGAAGGAAGAGCATCAGAAGCCATACGGGAAGATCCAACCATGGACTTCATAACGAAGCTACCTCGTACGGCGAAGGGGTACGAAACTATATGGGTGATAGTTGATTGACCGACAAAGAGTGCTCACTTCCTACCAATCCGCGAGACATATTAATCCGAGAGACTGGTGGATCTGTTCATCATGGAGATTGTAACTCGTCATGGTGTGCCAGTCTCTATTGTGTCTGATCATGACACTCGACTCACATCAAACTTTTGGAAGAGATTCCATGATGCGATGGGGACGAGGCTATATATTAGCACAACTTATCATCCTTAAACAGATTATCTGTCTGAGTGGACGATTCAGACGCTCGAGGATATGCTTCAAGCATGCGTGATCGATTTTGGAGGATGTTAGGATGATAACTTAACGTTAGCTGAATTCTCATACAACAATAGTTATCATGCTAGCATTGGTATGCCTCCTTACGAGATGTTATACGGTAGAAGGTGTAGGACACTCGTATGTTGGGGTGACATTGAAAAGAAAGAGTTGGGAAGCATCGAGGTGATCGAGGCTATGACTGAAAAGTTAGAAAGGATCAAAGCCTTTATCAAGGCAGCAAAAGATAGACAGAAGTCGTATACCGACAAAAGGCGTAGACCAATCGAGTTCAACATAGGTGATAGAGTCATGTTGAAGGTCTCGCCTTGGAAGGGAATTGTTCGGTTAAGAAAATGAGGTAAACTGAGCCTGAGGTATATAGGACATTTCTGAATCATCGCACGTGTAGGAGAGGGGGCCTATCGATTAGGACTGCCCGATGAGTAAAGTGGTACTCATTCAACATTCCATGTATCTCATCTAAGGAAGTGTTTAGCTAATGAACATGTGATTGTCCCACTGGAGGATATCGAGGTGGATTAACGGCTTAATTATGTAGAGTAACCAGTGGAAATCATTGATTAAAAAGAGAAAAGACTGAGGAATAATGTGGTTCCACTAGTGCGTGTGCACTCGAAACACCAAAAGGGTTCGGAGTCAACATGGGGGACTAAAGAAGAGATGAGAAATCATTACCCATAGTTATTCAAAGAGTGACGGGTTTCGGGGACAAAACCTGTTTAAGGGGGGTGGACTTGTAACACCCGGAAATTTTGATAAAATAAAAGAAAGAAAACTAATAAGAAAATGAAGTAAAAGAATCTTGAAAGAAAAAGAAAAAAAGAAAAGGTGGAGGGGATAAAGTGCAAAAAAGTACAAAAGTTAAATATTATAATAATATTTGAAGTATGGCCGCCCATATATGCCATCCCATCTGCTTTTTAAGACCAAAAAAAAGAGAAGAAGAAGAACAAAGCTAAGTTCTTCGGTTTTAGAGAGAAAAAGAGGCTGTTCTTAACTAAGGGAAGCATTTGTTGCATAACTGGCTCGGTTTTGGTTGTGTTTTCGACTAAGAAGCCGAGAGTACATATTCTTATGTGTTTTTAAGTGTTCGGGTTTGTGTGTTCTTGGCTTGGTTAGGTGTTTGAACTCCTGTACAAGCAAGGTTGGAGAAGTTTTTCTTGTTTGCTACAATAGGTGAGTTCTAGACCCCGTCTATTAGTTGTTTTATAAATTGTTTGGGGCTGAAAATGCATATAAAAGATTTTTACAAAAGTTGTATATATGCCCGTAAGTATTTATGCATGTATTTTGATGATGCATGGTTGATTATGCTATGTTAGTGTTTAGAATGGGTGTAACAAGTTTAGAATATGTGAAGATGATGTTTGGGACTGAAAAATAACTTAGAAACATGTAAATAGGTGGCCATGTGCCCAAAGAGGGCCCATGCGCCTGAGAAATTAACTTATAAAGCCTAAGTAAGGCTCATGCGCCCAAACAGTACCCTCATGCGCCCAAAATATGGCTTGAAAATACTAAGTATAGGCTGATGCGCCTAAACGGTAGCTCATGCGCCTAGAAATGCCTTAGAAATACTAAGTGTATACCCATGCGCCTGAACGGTGGTTCATGGGCCTAGAAATTTGGCCAGACGCCTAAGTATTGGGGTCACGTGCCCCAATAGTGCTCATGCTCCCATCATTTTTACTCAGGCGCTTAAGTACAGGCTCATGCATAGTGGTTGAAACGCCTAAACAGGTTCATGGGCCTAGGAATGGTGGCTTCGGGCCATGATGGGAGTAAAGTTTTGACAGAATCTAGAAACAGTGAAAGATAAAAATAAAGTATGAAACAAACGATTACGTGAAAGAAAATGATAAAGTACGAAACGAATGAATACGTGAGATAATGAATGATGAATAAGGTTATGGCTTATTGTATGAACGATGAATGAACACGTACAAAAGTAAAGAAAGTATTTTGATAAGAAAGAGTATTTTCTTATATAAACTTTATGAAGTATTATAATACTTTAAAACTAGAACTGACTCAGCAACGCTAAGGTTTATGTATTTTTAGTTAGCAAGTAATGTTGCTGAGGATGGCACACGGGGAGGCTACTCGGCAGGGCAAGACTGGCATCCATTCATACATAATAATATTGTTATTTTGTAATGTCAATGAACAATGCTTTTTGTAATATGACAATGTTGTATTGGTCAACAACAGTATTAGCAATGAATTGAATGGTTCTTGTTAACTTACTTCCGCTGCATATTTTATGAATTATGTAATATATATATGTAATGATGCGATGATTGTCCAACTGTAAGTGTTCCGTAAACGGGGCCTTACATGACATCATTACCTAGTGTGTTTTGGTTGCTACACACACACATTTGGATAAGCTAATACTTACACACACTTTGAGATGAAAGCTTCACAGTTGAATATAAGCTTTAGTTCATCACTGCATGTGTTTCCTTTTCCAAGTTGAGCCTATCCGCATATCAGATAAGTCATGTTAGTCATTTGAGATTTATAAATTAGCACAGTGAATGATATAATGACTGTAGTTATACCATTTCCCATAGTATAAAACATATAATTTAGTAAGATAAATTCTTTTTGTATTTTTGTGAATTTTTGAATGTTTTTGTTGATTTTGGTTATTACTCAAGGTTAATCATGCCAATTGATTGAACTAAGAATTCAGATCTACTAGGAGCAAACGCCTTAGTGAATAAATCAGCTAATTGATTATCAGTGTGAACCTGTATCAATTTGATTAACCCTTTTTCATCACAATCTCCCAAAAAGTGATATCTAATTTCAATATGTTTAGTTTTTGAGTATTGAACTAGATTATTTGTTATGAACATTACTGTTGTGTTGTCAATATGAATTGGTGTGTGCCAGAAGTTAAAGCCATAATCAAGCATCTGGTTTTTGAATCCAAAGAACTTAAGAGCAACAGACTAGTCCGGGACCAAGAAATTGACAACCGCCAGATGGGGACTTCCTATTAAACTTGCATCCTCCATAGTCACTGCCAGTGTATGCATAGAAATTGAAATCACCTTCCTTTGGATACCATAATCCAAGTGCAGGCTTGCCCTTGAGATATCTAAATATCCTCTTGACTGCATTCACATGATATTCCTCGGGGTCTGCTTGATACCTGGCACAAACACATACACCAAACATAATATCAGGTCTACTAGCTGTTAGATTCATGAGTGATCTAATCATAGATCTGTAATGAGTCAAATCCACTGATTTTCCTTCTAGATCTGGACCAATCTTTATCTTGGTATCAACAGGAGTTCTGAAAGACTGACAATCTATAAAATGAAACTTCTTCAGCATGGTTTCCACATATTTTGATTGATTGATGAAGATTCCATCTGTTGTTTGTTGTACTTGCACTCCTAAAAAGAAAGTGAGTTCTCCTATTGCACTTATTTGGAACTTGGAATGCATGAGATCCTTAAAATCTTTGCAAAGTTGTTTGTTTGTTAAGCCAAAGATGATATCATCCATATAAATTTGGATTAGCAACATGTCTTTTCCTTTTCTCTTTACAAAGATAGTCTGATCAATCTTTCCTCTTTCATATCCATATATGAGCAGAAAATATGATAGAGTCTCATACCACTATCGTGGTGTAGATAAAGAGCATACAATGCTTTGTCAAGCTTGTATACCCTGTGAGGGAAATCAGGGTCTTCAAAGCCTGGAGATTGACTCATATAGACTTCTTCAGCAATCTTTCTATAGAGAAAGGCACACTTCACATCCATTTGATACACTATGAATTTCATGGATGCGGAGTACATAAGGAAAATTCTAATAGCTTCTAATCTGGCTACAGGAGCAAAAACTTCATCATAGCCTATGCCTACTTCTTGTGTGTATCCATGTGCCACTAATCTTGCTTTGTTTCTGATGATAATGCCCCTATCACCAGTCTTGTTTCTGTATAGCCACCTGCTACCGATAGGGTATGACCTTCGGGAAGATCTACCAGCTGTCATACCTCTTGTTTCTTGAACTGGAGCAACTCTTCCTGCATTGCCTCGATCTAGCTGTTGTCTTGAAGAGCCTCTTTTATGTTCTTGGGTACTGTCTGACATAGAGCATGAAAAAAAAATAGATGTTTGCAATACTTGACTTGCTTCTAGTCACCCGCTCATCTAGTTCACCAATGATGTGTACGACCCCATTCCCGGAGACCTCACAGTTGGTCATTCATAGCACTAACCATACATAATAATATACATTTCATAAAACATTGTAGCGGAATTAGATTAACAAAAGCCCATTCATTTCATTAATAAATTATTTTTGTTATGCAATACAACATTGTTATGTTACAAAAGAAAATGTCTGTTAATTTCATTAGAAAACAACAATAATAACATGCGTGAATGGATGCCAGTCTTGCGCTGCCGAGTAGCCTCCACGTGTGCCATCCTCAGCAAAATTACCTGCCAACTGAAAATGCATAAAAGTCAACGTTGGTGAGTGAGTTCTAGTTTTATAAGTATTAAAATACCTTTTGTGTTTTATATACGAAATATACCTTTTCGTAAAATACTTTACTTTTATATACAAGCACACATCATATGTACATTCAATAAATATTCATTGTCTATTTCGTTCTTTCATACTCTCATTACTATCCTTCACCATTGTATACATACTTTCATTTCATTCTTTTCTTTAACATTGGTTTTCATATACATACTTTCATTTCATACTTTTCACTATCTTTCAATTTCATTCGCATACTTTCTTTCCGTACTTTCATCTTTCGTAACTTTCATATGTACTTTTCATACTTTTCATCATTCTTTACTTTCATACTTACTTTTCATACTTTTTATCATTCTTTACTTTCATACTTACTTTTCATACTTTTCGTCATTCTTTACTTTCATATGGATCGATGTACAATACCCCAAACATTGTGCATGAAGCTGATGATGGGCTTGAGATCTATAATTAGACCCCGAACATTATGCACGAAGCTGACTCGGTCACCTAGGGCATGTCATCTCTCCCTTTTATCCGGACCAATGTGCAATACCCCGAACATTGTACACGAAGCTGATGTTGGGCCTGTGGTCTATAAATAGACCACGAACATTGTGCACGAAGCTGACCCGGTCACCTAGGGTATGCTACAGGGGTCCCGTCAATCTTAATGATTGACCTTATATGGATCCTTCATGTTATTTAAACCGCACACAGTTGAGCTAACGACAACATGGTCGTGCACCTCCTTTCTATTTGCTTGCAAGCCATTCTTTCATTCATTACGCTTCACTTTTCATCTTTGTTATCTTTCACTTCATTATATTATACTTTACATTCATTCATACATATGTCATATTACGTAAAGTCATAGCATAATACTTAACGTATATTATAATATAATATGTATACCTTTTGAAAACCAATAAAAGCTAACACATCATACACATATACATATCATACATTCATCATATCATCATACATATTCTATCCATAGACCTTCACGTATTCATGCTTAAGATTGGCCAAAATAGTCCATAGGCCAAACTAGGGTGATCTTTCCCGAAATTCAGAAAATTTTCTAAGTGTTTGGGTGCATGGGCACTATTTGGGCACATGAGGACTGTTTGGGCATTTCTCCACTATGCAGGCGCATGAGCCTCACTTAGGCGTTTCAACACTTAGGCGCATGAGCCTCTTTTGCGCATGGGCACTATTTGGGTGCTTCATCACATACTTAGACTTTCTAAATCAAATTTTCAGGCACATGAGCCCTATTTGGGCGCATGACCATACTTGAAATATTCTAAGGCAAAAATATCAGGCGATGTGTCCTGTTTGGGCCCATGACCTCGTACTTATATGTTTCTAACATACTTTTCAATCCCAAATCTCATCTTAACATGATCTAAACTTCCTACTACCATTCTAAGCCTTAACACAGAATGCACAACCAAAAAATACCAACATACAAGCATATATACATACGGTCATACATAAAAAAGTTTCAAAAATGTTTTACATGCCTTTTTAGCCCTAAAATCTTAAAAACAAGTAAAATACGGGGTCTAGAAACTCACCTAAGCTGCTCAACTCCTTCAACTTGAACTTTCCAAAGAATTCAAACACCCAGCTATGTCTAAAACTCACAAACACGAACACATATACACACATAAGAATATATATTCTCGGTTCCTTAGTCAAAACACAAACAAAACCGGGCCAATTATACAAAATTTACTTACCAAGATCAACTTTAGCTGCTCTCTCTCTCTAGAACCGAAGAAAATCTACTTTTCTTCTTCTTCCTTTGTTTGTCAAAAAGCAGCAGGTGTATGTACTAATATGGGCGACCATACTCCCATATATATTAAAATAATGGGTTTGGTACTTATTTACACTTTGACCCTTCCACTTATGCTTCTTTCCTTTCTTTGAAGATACTTTCCATTTTCTTTTCTTATTATTTCTCTTTCTTTTATTTTGTCAAAATTTTCAGGTATTACATGATGCTTGACACTGGATGATCCTTATTTATCCTGGTGGTTGGAATGGAGTCACCAACAATTCATACATCAAGGTTGGAGACATTCAGATCATCATGGTAAGTGGCAACTTCAGGTTGTGATGTGGGAGATTGATGAAAGTAATCAAAGGATTCATTGGTTTCTGCTTAGGCATCTGCTACACTTTGAACACTGTCATCATTTTCATTCCTCTCAGTTTCAACTAGAGCGGTAGCTGGTATTTGATTCCTAACCTCATTTGATGGTTCATCTGAAGGAGTAGGCATATAACTAGGACCAACCTCAGTTGAAACACTTTGATGTTATGGAGCTTGTTTGACAGGGTCAGCTTGTAAAGGAACATCTTCATCTGTTTGTTCAGCAGAACTAGGAGGGATCATGGGAAAATCATCTCTCCTTGCTACTATTCTGGACGATTCAGTTGATTGTAGGTTACCTGCATATGACAAGTGGAACTAATAAAAAGATATAGTAAATGAGTCAATATCAAACAACCTGCCGGGACCACTGATTGATTTGGGAAAGGGGTGTTCCTTGAATTGAACATCGGTTCATTGATCAATTATTTTCAATCTAGGATTAAACACTCTTAAAGCCTTTAAAGCTGAGGAATAACCTACAAAGAATCCCAAATCAGACTTTAGAGCAAACTTTCCCAAATGATCTCAGGTGTTTAATATTGATACAGGACTACCAAATGACTTGAAGAATCCAATGAATGGTTTTCTTAGAAAAATAAGTTTATATGGTGTCTTATTGCTTTCTTTGACTATCAAAGATCGATTTTGTACCAAGCGGGTTGTGTTGATTGCCTTAGCCCAAAAGGTAATAGGCAATTTAGCATCTGCTGGCATCATTCGTGCTGCTTTAATCAGTGTTCTATTTCTCCTTTTAGCTACCCCATTTTGTTGAGGAGTTCTAGCTGTACTGAATTGATGCATAATGCCTTTGGTTGTACAAAATGAACTCAGGTCTTCATTTTTGAATTCTATTCCATTATCACTTTTGATTGATTTTACTTTATGATCAAGTTGGTTTTCAATCTTAGTGATAAAGTCTTTTATTATCTGTGATGCTTTGTTTTTATGAAGTAAGAAGAAAACCCATGTAAAGCGTGAGTAATCATCAATGATCACCAAA
>BJCO01466082.1:0-13640 GCA_018326465.1 Flaveria floridana
TGATCAGTAGAGATTTTGTCATGGTACCGGTTTTCATGTCAGCCTTGATAAGAGCTGCCATTTGAGTTGTTAAGTGTTTTATGAAACGGAAGGGATTTAAGATGGTGAGATCTTACAATCAAGAGACTAAAATGCTCTGGTACCAATTGCAGGACCGTTAGAACGGGTCTGCAACATTTTCATAATGAGGAGAGACTTAGAACACTTAACAGATCAAATTAGGAACCGAGTTTATGATGATAGTAAGAACACAAGTAATAAGAGACATAACAAGAACAAGATAATATTGGTTTTCAAGAATTATGTATATTGCTCTCAAGTTCTTTTACAAGTGTTACAAAGCATAAAAAAAAGACAAGTACTTATGACACTTTATACTACATCGTACAGCTGACTGTACTCTAAAAGCCAGCCGGAAACATTAATATGGACAACAAGGTCAATAGAGAGTTAAAAGGCGGATTGCCTTTTGACTTGTGACTAGGACATGGCATATCTCACATCCTAATATATTACAAAAGGGATAAAAGTACAATGGTAGAAAGTTACAAACAAAAGACCTTGACCTACATTTTGAAAAAAGTATGGACTTTTCACCAACTCGTCTAAGTTAGTCAGTCTTCATAGATAGTAGCGAAAAGTGGTTCAGCATTTTTCGAAAGGTGGCTCAGAGAAAGCATGTCATCTTTATATTCGGAAGAAATCAGTCTTTGGCTTCAGAAGACTTTGTTTTTATAGCTTCAGAAGACTTCATATTTGGCTTTGGAAGATATGGTCTTTTGGCTTTGGAAGATTTTATACTTAGTATAATTCACCGAGTTGTATAAAATCTTTTGTAGTAACTTCCTTGTACTTCATGTATGCATGCTAAGATCTCTGTGGTTGTATCAGCCTTTAAGTGTAAGGAAGAAATCAGTGTTTGGCTTCAGAAGACTTTGTTTTTGAAGCTTTAAAAGGCTTTATCTTTGGCTTCATAAGATTTGGTCTTTTGCTTTGAAAGATTTTAAACTTAACATAATTCACTAGTTGTATAAAATCTTCCAAAGTAACTTCCTTGTACTTCATGCATGCATGTGGAGAGCTCTTTGGTTGCATCAGACTTTAAGTGTAATCCTTGCAAGTACAAAATCCCTTATTGACTGCATACAACTCTTACTGAACTTTAGAATTATTCACAACCTAAGCCTTTATAACTAGCAGTTACGCGACAACGGTTGGTAGTGATCAAAGAATAACCCTTCGTAAACGAAAGTTCTACATCTTAGGTCAGAGGATACTAAATGAGTATACCAATATCAAATAATCTTATAAGGAAGATGGTTTATGGCTATTTACATCCAACATCATTCATAATAGGGTCTGTGAACTTTGAAGTCAACACTTTGAGTCAAAATTCAGAATAGTCTTCATTTAGAATTGTTCCCACAAGTCTGACCGACCACGAATAAATTAAAATGCAATATTCATGGATTAAACGTATTAAAATCGAACACAATTATAAGATTCATAAATGCATTTAAATCAGTAAATCAAAATGATTTCAAAAGTACAACTGTTAAATGTCCATACATCTAAATACTAAATCAAAACATATCATTAGGTCATCTAAGCCCGAACACACACCCTATGTTGATCATGCTTTTCTTGAGTCATGGTCTTAGTGAACGGGTCTACGAGGTTTTGATTTGTGTCTATTTCAATTATCATGATGTTTTCTTGTTTCCATATATAGTGAAACCTCCTCTAAATGTGCTGATAGCATATTATTGGTCCAAATGATCGTTTAAACGTGCTTTTGATGAAGTTTCAACACAAGAATCCTCAAGTTATCTCAAATTCCAAAAACTTGAGGACCAATATATGATACAAGAATGAACACAAATCAAGCAGAACCCATTTGAAATAATATTTTGATAAGATGATTAAGAACAATGCTGAAAGATAATAATAATAAGTTCCTCGCAATACATAATGAACTCAAATCAGTAGTATTTCATTAATTTTCCAAGAGTTACAAAATGATCAACAAACAAACATATTTATATCTAGTTTCGTATACAGTTTCGCATGGTGCGAAACTGCCATGCTCTATGATCATGTGAAACTACCAAGCGAAACTATAGTTTCGCATGTAGTTTCGCATGATAGAATACAAAACTAATAAAACTATATCCTATTACAATAATGACTAAGCTATAACTAACAGAAAGGTGAATACCACCTTATACTTGATCATCACCATGTGATGTGATCTGGGCTCTTTGGCTTGAGCAATAGCACGTGTGTTATCACAAAATATCATGACTTGTTGTTGAATACTTTGAACTAAATCGAGATTAGCTATGAACTTGTTCCTCCAAGCATCTTCCTATGTAGCATCTCATGCTATAATGTATTCAGATTCAGTAGTGGTATCTGCCACCATACTTTGTTTGGAAGTTTTCCATGAGATGGCTCCACCATTGAGTGTGATTACAAAACCAGATTGTGAGCAAAAGTCAATCATTCTAGACGGTTGTTGATCCAGAATCCTCATTGATTAACGGTTTTAGCAGGCTTCTGTTTTAGGACAAACTTTCCATTTCCTGTTTCCTAATCTAAATATTTCTTTGACCTCCTCCTCTCTGTTTTCACTTATCTAAAGCTTAAAGCAAAATCTAGAAGGGGGGTCTCTGCTAGCCTTCTCAAATCACACTTTGGAAGACTTTTAAAGGCCTTCCTCTTGTGCAGATATGATATCCCCCCTCCAGCCTCTTAATCATTAGCATCTTTAGTTTTTAATTTTACTTCCAACTCACAACCTACTTATTAGATTCTGTCATGTTCGGTTCTCCGATGTTTTGAAAGAGTGGGGTTAGCTTTCCGTAAGGCCCCGTCCCCTGGAGACCTCACAATAGGTCAATCATAGCACTAAACATACATAATAGTATACATTTCATGAAACATTGCATCGGAATTACATAAACAAAAGCCTGTTCATTTCATTTGTAATTACTGTTGTTAAGCAATACATCGTTGTTCATTAGTTACAAAAAGATTGTTTAAATGCATTACAAAACAACAATATCATCAAAACATGAATGGATGCCAGTCTTGCCCCACCGGGTAGCTTCACCCTCGCGCCATCCTCAGCAATATTTACCTGCAAATTGAAAATGTATAAAAGTCAGCGTTGCTAAGTGAGTTCTGGATTTTAAAAGTATTAAAATACATTGTATAGATATATGAAAATTTCCATTGCTGTGAAATACCTTCTTTATTTAGGTATGTGATCACACATCATACGTACATCAAGGTAATACTTTCTTTTATTCATTACTATACACATTCGTTCATTTCATACTTTTATCATTATCTATCACATTCTTACGGACAAATGTGCAATGCCCTGAACATTGTGCACTAAGCTGATGTTGGGCCTGTGGTCTATAAATAGACCATAAACATTATGTACTAAGCTGACCCAGTCACCTAGGGTATGCTACAAGAGTCCCTGTCAGTCTCAATGACTGACCCTGTATGCATCTTTCGGGTTAGCTAAACTGCATACAGTTAAGCTAATGACCACATGGTCGTGCACCTCCTATTCATTTTCTTACAAGACTTTCATTCATTCCTTTATGTTCCACTTTTCTTTACAATTAGTCTTTCACTTTTATTAATGATAATACTTTACGTATACGATCATAAACACACCTCGTAAAGTCACACAATAATAATTATTATGGAACATAAGAACAGCTCATAATTATGCATAATAATAACAATTAAAAACCCTAAAGTCAAACTAGGGTCAAACCCTAATCATTCTGTTTTTTTCTCAAAATTTAAGGAAGATTTCTAAGCATTCTGGGCCCATGAGACCTGCTTAGGCGCATCAGCACTATTCGGGCACATGGCCCTACACTTAACCCTTTTTCCTACTAAGTCTTGGGCGCATGAACTATTCAGGCGCATTGGCACTATTGGGGCACATCATCCTAGATGTTAGGACCGTGTACGTACGGAGTACTAACGGATTCTGTGTGAAACTAGATCAAATAGCGCGGAATTCTATTTGATTGGCGATCATACAACTCTCGCGTGAATCTCAAACGTGAAGCAGAGTTGTATGACATGTTAGAATTGTAGAGCTTGTACAATGTCTTGATAGTCATAGAATAGTAGCCACTTGTAGACAGTGTAAACATCTTCAGCCGACAAATTGGTTAGCCACATTGGGTTAAATACCTTGATAGTCTTGATTTTGCTCTATTTATGCAAGACTATGACTACTTCTCCCGTCTGCCAGTCATAATACCACCACTTGAAGGGCGGAGTGAAGTCCTGAGGCATTTCTCGTAAAGGGATCTTTGACATTGTGCGCGGAGGACTCCACTTCAACACTACTTTACGCTTTCCAGTGTGAGGATCAACTTCGGTCTTATTTATGAACCGTTTAGGCTGTTGAGGCTTGAAGTTGACCCACCTGGTGTGGTATTCCCTCTTTAATGCCGTCTCGAACCACCCCGACATTTTTCTGGGGTTGGCGTACAAAAATTCTAAACAGGCAATCCTGTTTAGCTCAAAACCGGGAAGAGTTTTTAGATCATGAGGGAATCGGAAGTACTTTATCCCCTTCTCCCTCTTCACGGTGTAGACAACCAAGTCGTCAAACTAAGCCTAACTAATAATTTTGTCTGACACCTTCTGATGGTTCTTCACTCTGTAGAGTTTGGTGTAGGCATTTGACTTTGGCGGTTGTCGTTGGGCTCTCATTTCTGCAAGACACACAGCCTACTCAGCCTTCTTAATGTTGACATCAGTGTCCGAAGCTTGGGCTTTCCCTTCTACTTTCTCTTTCTCTTTCTCTTTAGCATCAAGAGCACCAAACGTATCCGTACCAGATGTTTCACCCAGATCGGGGATAGCATTTCCCTATTGGTCAGTGTACTGAGGATACTGTTGTGCAGTGATATCCTCGATATCAATCTCATCTACGTCTTGCAGCTCTTCATCACGGATGACATCAACCTTGGGAGCATCCTTGACTAGCTCATCTGGGTTGAGTCTAAACATGTCGGCCAGCTGCTCATCTGTGAGATCATGAATGACTTCTCCCTCTTCGGGGGTGTAGCTCACAGATGGTCGCACGATCCTTTGCAAATCAAGAATCATGGTTAGCCGAGTCTTGATTTGTTGAAGGGGTGTGACATCGTAGTCGTCTGTTTGTTCAGCTTCATCTGTTAGATTAAACATTTAAGACACAAACACACGAACATTAGTAATCAAGATAAGTAAACATTAATAATAATTAATTACATTAGTGTAATAAATAATTCAAGTACAAAAGAATTTTCAAATACATAGACATTTAATCATTACTTTTGCTTTTGTCGCTCGACTCATCAGCTTGGGGAGCTGAGGAGGAAGGTCGCGGATCTTGATTCCTCTTGGTGCGCCTCTCTTGAGCCGATGGATTTCAGGCTGATGCAGATGCATCACCTTCATGCTTAGGCTCATCATCATCTCCCCCATCTTTTTCTTTCCCACTGCCTTCAGCCTCACCCACGTCATCATCATCATCATCTGATTCATCATTGGATGAATCATCATCATCATCATCTCCGTCATCTCCGTCACCCTTGATCTTTAGGGGATCACCCTTCGTACCTTTGAGTCTGAGAAGAAGCTTCTTATTCTTCTTCTCAACCTCTTCTATCCTCTTCAACAAGGCCATCAGTAGCTCCTTCTGTGCAGCGAGGGCACGATGAGCTCTGGCCAAGGTTCTCTTATGAGTAGCATCTCTCTCAGTTAAATAGGTGATTTGTTGACTCTGAGCTACATCCCTCTCTGTCAGCAGGGCTATTTGCTTGCCCGGTGCAGCATTGACTGCCATCAACTGGTTCATCTGGTTAGCTCGAATGTCATCTGTAGCGAGCAGTTTGAGCACTAGACGGTTGAGGCTAGCCAGCTACTCCTCTAGCCCAATAGTGGGTAGAGGAGATCCCTGTAGAGGGATTGATGATGTAGAAGGGCCAGTTTAGGGCATGGTAGATGTGGTGGTGGATGTGGTGTATGTGGGAGTAGGGATGAAGGTGAATGGTGATGGAATAGATGTGGGTATGGTACGTGTGGTGGTGGGAATAGTGGTGGCTGTGGTGGTGGCAGTAGTGGTGGTTATGGAGGTATGTGTGGTGGTAGTAGGAGTGGTAGTAGTGGTGGTGTGAATGGTGGTAGGAGTGGTGGTAGGAGTGGTGGTAGGAGTGGTGGTTGGAGTGGTGGTAATGGTGGCTATGGTAGCTGTGGTAGTGGAGGTGGTAATCAATACTATCCTTTGTCTCTTGCCCTTCTTGCTATGGGGCTAGGCCATTTTCTTCAGCACTGACCCCCTGGCAAGCTGGGCTCCCTCTGGGCTAGTTGGCTGGGGAGGTGTGTAAGTGGGATCTGAAGTCTCAACACCTTCAGCCCCAGCCTGGCGTCCTCCAACCGCCTATTTGCCCCTTTCGGTAGCCACTACCCGGCTACTGATCATCCTCGTGAGGGGCTCCTCATCAGACTCATCATCCTCCTCGTCAATGAAGAAGTCCCGATGGATGGCAGCCTGCTCCGATTCACTAGGAGCAGAAGTACTACTGTGGGGAGGTGGTGGAGATATGGTAGACATGTCAGTGGCCCGTGATTAAATACGGCCTACATCTCCACCACCCTGACCATCATCATGGTCATCATCATCGTCGTCGTCGTCAACAGGAGCCACAATCGGCTCGACGTCGGTATCACTGTCATCGTGACGCCACTTCTCACGAGCTAGCGCCACGTGTCCCTTATTGGCCAGATGGCCGAAGAGTCTCCTCACCGGGGGCTTCACCTGCTTCCCTCGGTATACCTTCATACTTCCCAGGGTGGTATCATCCATCACCTCTAGAGTCACTGCATCGTCCTCCTCCTTAGGTAGCATCGGATGCTTCTCGTCGATAATCATCTGCAAGAATCTTGGGTACATGCAGAAGCCTTCCTTGCCTTTGGCCTTAATGTTCTCCGTCAAGTAGGAGAAGAACATGCGTGAAAAACTGAACGGGTGGTTCAGCACCAGCACAACGTATGTGTTCTGGATTTGACCTGACAGCTAGTCAAATCCTCCTCTCCTGGAGGCTATGCATTTTAGGATCACATGTGCCAGATACTTTAATTGCGGGCACATGTTACTCTTGTTTAGCACGCCAGCATTGATGTCGCTGGTGTACTTGATCCTGAGAAAGCATCCCCGTACCATTAGGGCATGCAGCTTAGTTGGGTGGGTTCCATCATCACCCAAGTCCAAGACTCACCGTAGGTCGTCTTCTCCGATCTATATATCTTGACCGAAGATAGAACTCCAGATGCAGAATGGCTCAGTAGACCGGTCGACAACAGCATTCTCCCAGAATGCCTGCTGGATCGACCTACATGGTGTGCATGGAGTGGAAATAGCCTTGAAGATCCTCGATCTACGTAGGAAGGCTATAATCCCGGTGAACTCAGAAGCATTCCAGGACATGATATCCAGATGAGCACATATGTTGTGCTTGGTGCTCATTGTCCGTCTCTCAGCCATTTTGCTGCACTACAAGAAATAAACACATTAGTTTTGTTCATAAGAGATAAACAACTGACTTGGAATAGATTTAGACAGACTGTTTCAATCGTGCGATTAAACCATACCAATACGGTTGAGTCAGTCGTGCGACTGAGTCACCATTGATTAAATCGTGTGATTGAATCATACGTCTGGCTTAATCGTGCGACTGAGTCATACATCTGGCTCAATCGTGCGACTGAAGTTCATCAGCCTGTCTAGTTGTGTCTTGCACTGTTCGAACCATTAAATTTGAATCTTCATCAAAACAATAAATTAGACTTCGTGTTTAGATTCTTTAGATTCTCAATGACTCGAAATAGAAGTTAATGTTATTAAAATCAACTTTTTTGTTCATTTAAGTGGCCTATTTTAGGTTATTTATCCTTAATATTTGTTTTTTCAATTATGATCATTTTAGGTTTAATTTAACTGTTTATTTGTCTCGATTTCATCCGCAAAGTACCTGAAGATGAACACTAAGTGGTTAGAAATAGAATTGGAGTGTAATCCCAAATATTGGAAATTTTGGCAGAGTGTCTGGGTAATGGGCGGTTTTTGAGAATTTTTGAAGTGGTAGGGTTTACGATCGACTGAGTCTGTATTTATACTGTTTTGGGGTTCAGTCATGCGACTGGACCCATGCGCATGCCTCAATCATGTGACTGTACCCATGCGCATGACTCAATCGTGCGACTGGGGTTCAGTCGTGCGACTGTCTCAGACTCCTTCATTTAGTCGTATGATTGGTTCATTCTTATGATCCAATCGCATGGTTTCCCCCATACTCATGGTCCATTCGTGTGATTTACTCATACTTATGGTCCAATCGTGCGACTGGTCCATACTTATGGTCCAATCATGCGATTGGTCCATACTTATGGTCCAATCATGCGATTGGCTCATACTTATGAGTTTGACTTCATCCATTTCCACACACTCAAATTTAACTTTTGATAAATAAAGGTTATGATCGATGATCATCTCAAACATGATCTTTTAACATAAATCCTGTGATCACCTCAGACGTGATCTTTTAACAGAAATACTTTGATCACCTCAGACGTGATCCTTTTAAGATTAAAACCGATTCATCACCTCAGATATGATCCTTTTAATTGAAATCGTTTGGTCACCTGAGACGTGACCCTTTTAAATTTTCAAAACTTGATCATCTCAGACATGATCCTTTTAAAACTCATACAAGTTTGGTCACCGCAGACGTGACCCTTTTAAAATATGATACACAGAGTTCATCTAGTTACATAGTCTGACATTTACACCTAATTGATAGATAAAACAGAAAACAACTTGAATTGAAATGAAACAGAACATATTTTTGTGGTTTTGTATGAGGTGGGTTGAAAACATTTTAATTTTCCTTAATAGATTTCTCCCCCTAAACAGAACAGCATCAAGCACTTACATCTTATCTGGAAGGGCTCTTATGGAATCATACAGGCTTAAACATAATCATTTGGGATCCTTTAGCATATGTTTATTTAACTTATTCTTATTTGTCTGAGAGTTCAAATCCTTAACAGGAAATCATACTAGAACTGTAAGAAGCACATAATGATTTTCACTGTCGAGGATTGTTGCCACGATGATTGTCAGTGTACACAGACTTTTGACTCACATTGGTGATTAGTTAGATTTGTTATTTCAACGAGCATTTGTGGATCTCCCGTTATATGGTAATCAACATTCGTCAAGAGATTTTAAGCGGTCTACGGGTTTAGACAAGAAGAAACTATTCTAAGAGCTTTCAAAGAAATGCCAAGCCTCAGGTCAGTGCCATTGCACAGCAGAGAGGCGCAAACAACAATGAATTCTAGAATATTTAGGTTATGCTTATCCTCAGGTCAGTGCCATCGCACAGCAGAGAGGCACACTACCTATCTTCTTGTTTGAGCACTTTTCTTTTATACATTACGCACCAACAACATTAGTCATTAGCTTGATTGCGTTTAACAATTTTTTTCATGTGATTTGCTCAATTTTAGGTCATCCGTACACATTTGTGGCGTTTATTTTTCTCGTCACCCCTTATTGGAAATGCGTTGATTGTGTTAACCAGGGATAAGGTGGAAGCCCATAGCTAGTTGAACTATTTAGTTTTAATTTGTTTCACTAATGAGGCCTACTCGTCTATTGTGTTGAATCTACCGACACATCAAATAATGGACTTGCAACCTCTAGGCCTACTTTCTATATGTAACCTCAGTAACAGACTAGTTCACTATCATTTTTCCTTTATTTGCTTATCCTTCTTAGACTTGTAGTTTTAATGTAACATTTTGAACATTTAAGTCTTTTTGATGTCCCAAACAATTAGTTCCCTGTGTACTATCATATCCCATAGTTTTGAATCAATCTCATAGATTTGATGTCCTTGCTTTTTAGCTTTTCTACCCGCCCTCGTTTTTTTTGGAGTAATTTAAATACTAACTACTGAAACTAAACCTATTCTCTCCCTAAAATTCTAAAACCGAAAATCTTTTTGTGTTTTTGGATTTTTAAAGACAGGAAAATAAAATAAAGAAAAATAAAAATTAAAACTAAAAGATAAAGACGGACTAAGAACTATATTCTTCTGTAATCACAGCACTTTTCTTTTTGATGCCATTGACCTCTAAGAGATATAAAAACCAAGGTTTATCAAATGCTTTTGTGTAGAGGTTGGCGCGTTGAAAATTTTCATTAATTTTAACAACATCGATTAATTGCTTTTCAAAACAGTCACGTATAAAGTGATATTTAATACCGATGTGATTTGTCTTTGGGTGTTGGACCGGATTTTTAGTGACAGTAATTGCTGTAGAATTATCAACATAAATAGGGGTGTTAGAAAATTGCAAACCATAGTCTCCCGTTTGCTGTTGAATCCAGATGATTTGAGAATAGCAACTTGTAGCAGCAACATATTCGGCTTCACATGTCGATAGAGCTACCGACGTCTGCTTCTTACACTACCAGGTGACTAAACGTCTTCCAAAGAACTGACATCCCGCTGATGTTGACTTGTAGTTCATCTTGCAACCACCGTAATCCGAGTCACTATACGCTGTACGCTCAAAGTCATCATCATGAGGATACCACAACCCAAGTGTTGGAGTACCCTTCAGATAACGAAAGATCCTCTTTACCCCAATTAGAGGATTTACTTTAGGTTTTGCCTGATATCTAGAACAGAGACACGTGGCGTACCTAATATCAGGACGAGAAGCTGTGAGGTACATGAGAGATCCGATCATTCCTTGATACATGGTGGCATCGACCGGATCACCATTTTCGTCGGGTGCCACATCATGGTTCGTGGCAAGTGGAGTCCCAGTAGTCGTTGCATTCTCCATGTCAAACAGACTAAGGATATCTCATACATATTTGGTCTGATGTAGGAAGATACCATTTGGTGTCTGATCTACTTGTAAACCGAGAAAGAACTTCATCTCTCCTATGGCGCTTATTTCGAACTCAGTTTTCATCACAGACTCAAATTCTTTACACAATGCTTCGTTCTTGGAACAAAAGATTATGTCATCCATGTACATCTGCACCAGTAGTAAATCACCGTCCTTTTCTATGATGAACAGTGTGCAGTCAATGTCTCCTCTGCGAAAACCATGTTTCAGCAGGTGAGTAGAGAGTTTCTCGTACCAGGCTCGAGGGGCTTGATGTAGCCCGTACAAAGCCTTGTCCAGTTTGTACACTCTATCCCGATGATAAGGATCCTCAAATCCTTCGGGTTGACTGACAAACACTGTTTCTCGGATTTCACCATGAAGGAATGCACTTTTCACATCCAGTTGATAGATTTTAATATGCATATAGGATGCATAGGCTAATAAGATACGAATAGCTTCCATCCTTGCCACATGTGCAAACACTTCATTGTAGTCAATTCCTTCGACTTGTCTAAACCCTTGAACGACAAGCCGAGCATTGTTCCTGATTATGACACCTTGGTCATCTTTCTTACACCAAAGAACCCATTTTGTGCCAATCACCTTTGCACCTTTTGGTCTGTCCACAAGTGTCTAGACTCCTAACTTCTTGAACTGAAGGACTTCTTCTAGCATAGCACTTACCCATGCTTCATCTTTTAAAGCCTCGCTAACGTGCTTTGGCTCAACTTGAGAAACAAAGCATCGTGTAAGTATCCCTTCTCCATGACCGCAACATAATCAGCTGAGTATAGCTAATTTCGTGTTTGAACTCCTGATAGAATATCCCCTATGATGTTGTCCAGAGGATGATGTATATTAACTCGAGTTCCTGGAATGGTGGGTACTGCAACCTCAGTATCCAGATTCTGAACTGTTGGAGTATGCGGTTCAGAAGTTTTAGTTACATCATGATCAGAGGCGGGAGTGCTCTCGGTAGTAGGAACCTGTTCTTTTGGTTCCACATTTGTGGTTTCAACTACTTCATCATCAGAGGAAGATTCACTTACCTCAAGCTCTCCCCCTGAAGGGCTAGAAGTATCATTTAATGGAACAGATGATGTCGAGTCTAGTGTGGGAGCATTCAGAACAACATACATCATTCGTGCAGCTAAGTCATCATCAGAATGGGAAGGAGGTAGATTGAAGGATTTGAAAAATCCATCATAGTTGAAGAAAAAGGAAGGTCCTTTTCCTGCAGGGGGGTGGTGTATCTCTGAACATCAACGTGCACCATATTCTACCTGACTAGTTGAGTTATTGTAAACCCGTTTATCTGGTATACTGTATCCAAGGAAGATACCTTCTTCTGCCTTCTCGCAGAACTTCCCATTCTGATTCTTGTTTAGCATCATGCAACGTGCACCAAATGGTTCCAGATACTCTAAATTGGGTTTACGTTATTAGAGCAACTCATAACAAGTTTTTCCATGATGTTTGACTACCAAAACCTGATTTAGAGTATAACATGCATTAGCTACTGCCTCGTTCTAGAATTGAACTAGCAGTTTGGAGTCTGCTAGCATAGTCCTTGCTATCTCTATCAAGCTCCGATTCTTCCTTTCAGTAACACCATTCATTAGTGGAGTGTAGGCAGAGGTAAACTAATGAACAATTCCTTTATCTCTACAAAAGGCCTCCATCCACTAGTTCTTAAACTTTGTCCCACTGTCTGATCTAATTGTTCTTACTTTCAGCTTGTAGAGAGACCCCAATATGGTAACAAGATGTTTGAATGATTCAAATGTCTCTAATTTAGCTTTTAGAAACATCACCCAAGAGAATCTTGAGTAATCATCTGTCACCACGAAGCAGTACCAATCACCGGCTATGCTTTTTGTACTCACTGAGCCAAACAGATCCATGTGTAGAAGCTTGAGAAGAATGTCGATAGAATTGACTTTCTTTGCTTTGTGAGACTTCTTGGTCTGTTTCCCTTTCTTGCAGCGACACAGAAATCTGGAAGCTGAAAATTCTTGACTGTAACACCATCTACCAGATCGTTCTGAACTAGATGGTTCATCTTCCTGGGACTGATGTGTCCCATTCTCCTGTGCCAAGAGACTGAATCTCTTTATGTTGCTTTAATTTGGTAGTATTTGCCGCAGGAACAATATATTGGGTGCTAGTTGACCCTGACATTTCGAATCCTGATGAGTTGCTTTGGGAAGGTGTAGAAGAGTTAGACACAAACATTATTTGAAGCGGTGCGCCTGAAGTATAGGAGTTGGAACTGAGTTGAATAGTGCAGGGTTCTGAGCATAGGATCCTTTCTTTGACTTGCATTTCTGACGCAGCTCTTCCTCCCTTAACTTCGGAATGAAATCATTTATGTCTAAAGTGGCAAGAATGTCGTTTTGCCTCAAATTAGACACAAATGGATCCTATTTGTCTGGAAGACCATCAACAAAACTAGAGACTTTATCTTCCATTGATGTGGTCATGCCATGAGTGTGCAACTCACTCATCAAATGATAGAATCTATAGATGATATCATCCAAGATCTCTTTTCCAATTGGTGAGAAATTGTCGAATTCCTTTTTAAGAGCTTTTGCCTTCAGTGCTTTTAGAGTTGCATTGCCTTCGTATCTCTTTTC
>BJCO01466087.1:0-15141 GCA_018326465.1 Flaveria floridana
AGTTAAACACATTCTTGAACCTTTAATGGTTCAGAACTATATCTAACAACTATAAACCTATATAACATTGTCATATATGCGTGTAACAATAAATAATATAATAGATATAACTTGTAAACAACCAATACACATAAAGGAAGAGATTCTCATTTTAATAATCAAATGTTACATATGTGTTACAAGAAGAAGTTCTATAACATTTAAGCTCACTAGACTAGAATTGGGGACATGTGTACCAACATATTCCAAAACATGGAATGGTTGATCAAGAAAGAGGCTGATAAGAGAATTATTAGTTGGAAGAATAACCCTGACCTCAAAATATTTATGATAAAGAGGAGAGGGGGAGGAATTACATACATCCATAAGAGGAAGGCTTTCAAGACCATGCCAAAATGGGACTTGAGAAGGTTGGCAGTGCTGCCATTACTGGATCTTGATCTTAGTTAGAGAGCTAAGTTGTTGGATATGGAGATCAAGAACGGACTGAATGATAATTTCGAGTCGTTTGGCTTCATGAAGGCTGAACAGAGAAGGTCTAAGAAGGACAAAGACTGGGAGACGGGTAAAGGAAATATAGTGTTGAGTGTGAAACCCTCGAGAACTATGCACAGGGTTACATTGTCGGATCCCCTCCCCCAAAGATTACAAGGTTTTGAGAAATGGTTCTATGATAACAACACGGGGGAGGCTGTGATCAGGGTGAAGGACGGGATTGAGTACAGATTATTTGATCCGATGGAGTTATTTGGATTTTGTGATGAAGATCTGCTAGTTCTTTGTGAAAACCACATTAAAACAGGGGCGGTGGAGGAGACAAGGAAAAAGCTAGTCTGTTTATGATCGTTGCAAACAAGGTGCGGGGTGTGAGAGCTGAAGTGAATGAGCTAGCTGAGAAGGTGAGATCTCAAGATGATCTGAATATGGATATATGGGACTTATCAAGACAATTTGAGAAAGCTAATGCTCGTCCTGAGGGAGCTAATAAAGCAGGAGGTGACCAGAGTGAATCAGTTGCTGAAGCTCTCAAGGAAGATGCTGTAGGAGCTGATGTAGACATATCAGAGGTAGCGGGGGAGACTAAAGCTGACCAGGGAGAATCTATACCTATAGCCCCCAAGGAAGAAGCTGCAGGAGCAGATAAAGATACATCAGATGCAGCGGGAGAAACTGGAGCCGACTAGACAAATCAAGACAAGTGAAGGCAGTGAGATCCAACCTAGGGGAGTATTGAAGATCAAGTATAGGTTGGACTCACCTTAGATTAGATTGTATTTATATTACTTCGTAATAAGTTTAGTGTTAGTTTACTGTTGAATGTTGTTCATTTTGTTTAGTTTTGTAGTCCAGCGAAACTATGAGCGAAACTGCAGTTTCGCTCATAGTCAGCTGTTTAGTTCACCCGACGAAACTGTTGTTTCTGCCGGGCGAAACTCTAGTTTCGGCAGCACAGTTTTGCTGACAGCGAAACTTTCTGCGAAACTAGGACTGCTATATATAGATTTGATCTTGTTCATTTTTGGGTATCCTTGCAAATCGAATATTGGTGTTGCAAGAGACCTTTGTAAGCTGTTCTTCACTAAAATATATTGAGCTTCCTTCTTTTGATTGTATTGGATCATTATTACTTATATTAGAATACATTTTACTTGTTCTTATTCATCTTCATCTTTGTTGTTTGTTATTATTTCTGATATTGAATGACTCAACTCATCATTTGTACTAAAAATCGATCAAATGGACCAACACTATGGCTGCTACTGCTTGCTCGTGTGAACGAGATAAAGAAGGGAGGGTAGGAATAGTGGATGCAGATGCCAACCTAGTCCTCGGTCCACTTCATGGGGTCCATGTAAGTAGGATAGTGGGACCAATCCCTCAAAGGATCCGGCTCAGGAAGTGCGAATGGCTCGTCCAGATCCATCGCATCATATGGATAGGGAAGTCGAGACCACTCCTGATCCCTATCTGGAAGAGGAAGAGGGGAAGGAGTGTCAGAACATGCATACCTCTTACCCAAGGCCCTAAAATGTGAAGAAGAGGATGTCATGTCTCTAGCCCATATCACAGAAATGGGTCTGAGCAAGTAATACAACAAGCAAGTAAAACTCAGTAATCTACGTGTGTGTAACCAATGCAATCTAGCTATAGTCTAATATGCAATGCATATGAATGCTCATTTTAGTTCGCTATAACTGGGGCTTTGATACCAACCTGTCACACCCTCAATATCCGCTAACATGGCTTTACCATCAGGTGTGTGACACACCAGGATCTCAGATAGCACCAGTTACACAAGACTCGGTAATTGTAAACATCATATTAAGAAATAAAACTTTCAAATCAACCATAAATGTTTCATACTTACGGAAGCGATTTGAAAACAGTAAGTCAATAATAAATTGTGTCAACATGCGCTTAAACCATAAAAGTTAATAATGTTTGACAAAATGAACTGATTGAGTTGTAATGTATGCCATGAACGCATCCCTAGCTGAGTCCCTAACTTTGTGCATTCCTGTGACCTGAGAAAACATGCAAAAGTTTGTCAACATAGAGTTGGTGAGTCCGTAGGTTCAAACAACAAGTAATGTGTCAGAAAGCGTTTCATATGGTTTAGTATATAAAGCATATCGATAGGTAGCTAGCCTATAAACAAGTTACTTAGTGTTTCAAACCAAAGCTGACTATGTTTGTTTTATGCCTTTCCACCACGTCTATCACAAACTATGGTGATGTTTAGGTCAATTACGCACCTGTTCGACCTCCAATCAAGATAGCGCGACTAGCCCGGGCGGGGTTTGTCAAACCTAGTAGTAGTACTCAGAATTATCACGCTAATCCCATCACTAACAGTTTAATACTGTAAGGACTTTCAAATGTGTCTATACTAACGTAACAGGCGATATCAATAATACTGACAACCATAAGAAAAATCGTGTTTGCATGTCTTCTCCCCCGAAAAGGAAAGAATGTAAAACGGGGTTGTGAAAACTCACCTTAATAAGCACAACAGATATCACAGCAAGGATAAGCAGTTAAGATTTTAGACAACCTGAATTTAACGCATATACTCTAATTATTAATTAGGTCTTAGAAATTTACTTGCTTAACTAAATACGCGCTCTTGGAAACAATCGACACGTAACCCAAATTCCATGCATGCCTTGTATATCACATGTCGTCGTTAATTGTATTTATCACTTGTAAATGTCTTAAAGAAAGTTATATTATTATGTTTCATAACCAAATCATGTTATAAATCTGTTTCTATCAAAACATTATATTTCTCAAATGGTTATCAATTACTTGCACCAACAATGATTTTTATTATACCACTTACAAGTAATATATATATATATATATATATATATATATATATATATATATATAGAATCCTAATGTATTCACACACTACATGCATATACAAAGTCACACACTAATACATGCATTCAACCATAAGAAAGACAACCCAATGTTTATTGGGACCTCTCGGCCAAAAAAAATAAAGTTATATGCACCCCCATTAAAACATGCATATACATGATTTTTAACCAAATAAAACATACATCCTCATTGCACACACACAAGTACATGCCATTTAAAATTATAGACACACGCATAAGCACCCCATCCATGCACATTACACATACAAGAACACCCACACATGCATGCATATAAGCAACCATAATTCACCCTCACCCCTCGGCCTCCCCCTTCTCTCGATTCCCATACACACACATTCAAACTAAAAACACACACACACACACACAAGCCTATGCATTCAAGCACACAAACATCCAAGCGCCCCCTAACCCTTGCGGGTTTCTACCACAGAAAGCAACACCCAACCATGACAATCCTTTCCTAAACGGGCAACCAAAACCCCTGTCCAACATACACCATTCGACACACACATCATCACATCACAAACACAATACCCCACACCGGCACCACAATGAACGCGGGTCATGAACGGAGGAGAACCATACTTGAAACTAAAGAACATTGAACAATGAAGAGGAGAATCATACCGAACGGGGTGTATTGGTTGTTAACCGAGGCTGTCAGAAATGATGACGGTTGTCAAAAGTTCATGATTACAAGCGAATGAGACGTCGAAGGTGCCCGGTCACAAAAGAAGGGTTGTCGGGAATGATCCACGCGATAACACTCATGATACCGTGCTCGCGATTGGGAGAGGCATCGAAGAAGCTTGACCGGAAGCAAAAGGTTGCCGAGAAGACCCTTGCGCAGGAGGAGGTCGATGATAGAAGTGCGTTTGGTGGTTTTAGGGTTGCGGTTTTAAGGATCACCGAGAAGGAGAGTTGCTTTCGGTTTATACGTTGTGCAACAAGGGGCACTTTACATGTTGGTCCCCTTAAGGTTGGACACTTTACATATTGGTCCCCTAAAGGTTGGACACTTTACATATTGGTCCCCTCAAATTTTATTACATTATACATTTGATTATATAAGTTTAGTTAGTAATTTATAAGTTATTTATGCTTAATTACTAATTTTAACAAAACTATTATTATTTAGTAGAAGCTATTAGATTAATCATAATTTAACTAACCCCAATGTCACACCCCGGGCCCAAGGTGGGTGGAACGTCACAGACTGATAACAAACATGGCAGTGGAAACTAACCATCAAAAGGGCACACAAGGAGAGAACATCACATGGCATTACATTCAGTGACAAATTCGGGCTATAAAAGCCGAGCCCAATCACTAGTAGAAATAAATTCAGTACAAATTGTTTCATAAGTTTAAATAACATCAAATTTTAGTTGTCCAAAAGTTTAAATCAAGCTAAGCAATGCCATGGGGGTCATGGTGCTAGGTCATCCAAAGCCTTCTACACAAGCTAGACCTCTATTAAGGGGTTTACGAGAAACATGCTCAAAAAAATTTGTATCAACTAAAAGGTTAGTGAATTTAAGTGATTAAAGTTTAAAAAAAAAGACTCATTATATTCCAATATTTGATTTTATAATCATAAGTATCTTTGTTATGGGGTCACAATCAACCCTACACTCGGTCCCGGCTAGCCTCTTATAAAGTTGTGTTATACCGGTTAACTTATAGGGAGAACTGATCCTTAAAACATTGCACCATACCTGCTGGATGGTTCACCATAGTATCTTATAAAAATCTATCACATGACACAAACGACTCCGCAGTTGCTGTTGAAATCGATATATCACTGATATGGATCAAATATTGCAATCTTATTGTTGCTGTTTATCAGATCTGTGATGCGTAATCTCACACATCTGTTGATGATTTCGTGATGATGATCTATATGCAAGAGGTGAACATGATGTATGATGATGAATGAATGATGAACAAATTCAAGAACACATAAATATCAGAAATATTTTATTCATTCATATGTTTGATACAAGAGGATTACAAGGGAGTTTGTAAGGAAACTATCTCACACACATAACCTTGAATTCTCCGATTTTTAGTGATTACACCTTAAGTGTGTGTTTTTCTCTCTAAAACTCTATACTCACTTATCTCATCTATGGAGCATAAATGACTAAATATAGTCATTTATACTCTTTACAATAATAAGAAAAATTACATTTGAGCACAAAATGATTACATAAAAATAGTTCTAAGTTTGATAAATTCTCTGCTGCTGATGTGTGACTGTCGGCAGCTGACGTCATTCGGGACGACCGCTGATGTTGACTGCTGACTTTGACCATGGTTGACCAAGTTTGACTTTGGTCAATTTTCTTCATTTTGATCATATCTTTAGCAAATTTTCACCGTGTCGGTTTTGGTAATCATTATGAGATTTGGCACTTAGGTTTTGGTAAGTATCATTTTCAAATATTCCAACAGTACTCCCCCTAAGATGATGCTGCCAAAACCTCATGATTATCAAAACCTTTTATGTTGATTGATGTGCAGTCTTGTAGTGCAGTCTCCTCCCCCTTTTTGGTAGCATCTTCTTAGAGGTTTCATAAAATGGCATTGAGAAAATGACTTTGTTCCGGCACATAAAGACTTTAGTTTGGCACTTGATGTATGTTTCATCAGCCTGATCTTCTAGTAACATTTTGAAGACTTAAAGATACACCCATTTGCATACACTGTGGATTGTACATGTAGCAATATCAACAGGTTTATCTCAACTTCAAAAGTGAAGGAGAAGCATCAGAAATTATTCAAACTTAACATAAATTCTCCCTCAACAAAAGCTTTGGAGGGTGAGGAACTTTTGTGTATGAGACACCAAGAGGAGGATTCTTAGTTCTCAGCAACTAGTAGGAGATCTTTGAAGGAAGCAAGAGTGTTCTCTTCACATCTTGAACTGAATAAGAAACTCAGGCATATCATACAATTCATCACCTGCAAAAATCTAAATCCTCTCGGTAGAGGTATTGCATGGAAGTTTCACTCCAAAATCAATAACACATGTAAATCTGCCAAAACTAAGAAAAATACTAAAAATGACAAATCTTTTTGGTATTTTAGATTTTTCAAAACTAATATATTTACAAGCATTAAACCTTCAACTGCAATGAGATCATACTAATCCAAAATCCTCTACATCTAAAAATGTTTAAAGTTTGGAATATACATAGACAAAGAACAAAGTTGATTATAAGTATGTTTGTCCACTTAAACTAATGCAATGATCTATTTTCAACACTTTGTGATATTTATCATGTTTAGATTTGATTTGATATGCTAATTGAGTACCCCATACTCTCCTCATAAAATGCAAGGTGGCACTTTATCACAACTTGAACCAGGCTACTTAGAGTATATTCTTATGATTTGATCCACTTTAGGATTATTTTATATTTGATCCATATTGAGATTCTTTTATACTTCACATTGGAATTTGATCCTCATTGGGATTCTTTTAGCATTGATCCACATTGGGATTTTTTTAGCATCAACACTTTTAGTGCAAGGACAACTAGGTCTGTGCTCAGCACAACAAAAGTTGTCCTCATGTTTACTCCATGTCTGTATTTACATATAACAAGGGAGAAATAGAAGCTTTTATCAATGAGAAATTTATAAACCGTTTTTGCATGGTTTGTTTAGGTAACCACACAAGCAAACACTTGGAAAAGTCATTGCTTACCAATACCCTAAGATGGTTCTGGTCCATAATGCATATTGATTTAGTTAATCATAAATATGCTTATCTTGAATCCAAGCTGAGCCTACTGACATATCAAACAAAGTCTTGTCAGTCTTTATTGATTTGAGAAATAGATGTAGGAGATAGTAGATAAGTGTACTATCATTTCTCATGTAAATGCAGGAAGATTCAAAAGTAATATTTTTGTACTTTTCTTGATTTTATAATTTTTTAGGATTTTTGTTTTTGAGAAAATAAAGAAATGGCATATGTGTTATCAATTCAATAGAGATCATAAACAGTTAGTCCATGTTGCAATGTACTCAGACTAAGCAGATGGAATGAAACATCGGTTGTTTCTTGCATTGCCATCATTATTTCTATGAGTGATATATATCCTGCATTAAATTCTTGTTAATTTCTTCTCCATTTGGCTCAGTTGCATCATAATATCATGAACAGGAAGAACGTTCCTGTCATGCGAAGGGATTAGTCACTGCTAACTTTTCTTAGGTTGGCAGGCCTCCATAACTGTCCCTATCATACTAGCAAATCAGTTAGACATTTTAACCCAGGCTATTACTATCCTGAGCTGTCCATTAGTATCTTTACATGTGACTTGCTCGTATGTGTATGATTTTGCTTTATCTGATGATGTATCAGATTCACCTCCTGAAATTCTTTTCTTTCTCCAACATTATTTTGATTTTAAACTAACTGACTTAACTTTAGCTTGTTTAACAAAAGGAGTTTGTTTGGTTTTTGAAAATATTTTGGTTGGTTTAGAAAATCTATTTTTCTTTCGAAAGTTTTATGGAGGTGTAGCAAAGGATCTTTGTCCTTGATTATGTTTGTTTCTTCTGGGCATGTGATCATATTCATCATAAGAATTATAATCGTGATTATAATAATTTGATGGATGTGATCTTCTATGATATCCATTATACCAATCATCATTCCTATATCTATCATACTTATGTTATGAGTATGACCTAGTATAATGTCTTGGTGCCCAATAACCATGAATATCATAATGTTTAAAATCATACCCATGTTGATGTGATCGAGGAGAAGAGTAGCTATGATGTCTGTTGTAGTACTCATAATGCTCCGATCTTGGTGAGTATGACTCTAATGTATGATAAGATCTTTTACCTCTTTTGTGTTGTGATATTGGAGAGTTGTTATATGAACACTCTGAAGTGTTATGATTCTCCATGTCACAATTTAAGTAGTAAATAGAAGGTCTGGATCTTCTTCCCTTAGGCTTGAATGATGAAGTTGGATTTGCTTGGAACTTTAGAGCCTTTTGTTTTGTTTGTTTTTGTTGCTTTCTCTTATGAGGACATATATATGTATCACTCTCAGTGTTTTTTCACTCAGAAGTGTTGTGATAATCTGAATTACATGTCTCATAGAGAATTGGTTATTATTTTGGAGTTTCTAATATAGCTTTTGAGGTTGATGGTTGGTTTGGATAAGGTGTAGAAGACTTGATTTGACTTTTCTTCTTTCTTTTAGATCTGGTCTTCTTTCTTTTGACTTATTCTTTGATTTCTTGTACCTTAAGCTTTTGATTGTTCTTTAACTCCATTTTAATCTTTGCATTTAGTTCAGCCTTAGGCAATTCTGGTTCAAGAAGTTCCGCTCGTTTGAATTTCTCATTGAGAACCATAACCTTTTGTTTGTTGTTAGGCTTTGCTGTTTTGGATTTGTGTGGTTGTGTTTTGTTTTGCATTGATTTCTTTAATGACACGATTAGTACATGTCAATGTTTGTTTGTTTGGTTGGTTGGTTTCTTTATCACTATCATCATTTGAAGGATCTCCATCTTAACCATCACATGAATGAAAGGTTTCATTTTGTGGTGATTCTGGTTTGAGGTATAGCTTTGGTGCTATTTCAGGAGAAGTGATTTGAGTGATGCTAGATGGTTTGTCTGTTTGATGATGATCATGCATCTTTAAATCTTCTTTAATTGGACTTGTCATTGAAATTGACATTTCTGTGTAGTTATCATTGTAAGGTGGATGAACAACATGATATGTAGATCCAATACTCTTCTTTTGATCTCTGTGTGCATTAAGTAGTTCTTCCAACTTGCTTGCAGTCATCTTTAAATTTTCAAGTTCAACTTCTATTGATGCATGATTTGATTTTTTCTTTGTTAAAGACTCTGTGAGTCTTGTAACTTAAGCTTGAAGACTAAATCTTTCTCCAAGGAATTTGTCTACATCCTTTAGAAGAGAATTGATTTTATCTTCAAAGGCTTTATGTTGTATCTTTAATCCTGTATTTGTAACCTTTTCTGTATTGATTGCTTGATTTAGACGCTCAATGTAATGTTGCAAGTTAATGATTGTTTTAGTTGTACTTTCTTTTGATATTTTGGTTTCAAATTCAACCTTTATGTTTGTTAATTTTATAGAGAGTTCAGTTGATTGAGCATTTATCTTGTGATTTTCTTTAAGTAATTTATCAACTTCTTTCTCTAGTGAACTGATTTGATTTACAGAAGCTTGTAGTTTCTCTGCATGTGAAGCTCTTTCCTCCTTTATCATGCATGATATATTGTTGCAATGTTTCCGATATGCCTGAACTTCATCTATGCATGCTGATGAACACAGATTGATCTTTATGTCTTTAGGAATTTCAGGCAATGGAGGAATGTTTATGTTGTTGATGTTTGTGGCTTTTGCAAACTCAACAGTTAACCCTTCAAGCTTGTTTTGTTGTTGAACCATTTTGTCTTGCAACGGGTTCATCTCGTGAGTTAAACTGATGTTTTGTTGATTCAATGTCTTGATTTGTGCTTGATCATTTCTTCGAGACCGTTCCATCTCTGACCTGAATTTTATCAAATCATTAGACAATGTGTTGTTTTTGTTTGCAAGATCATATAAATGTAAGTTCATCAGTTCTTTCTCAATGTGACTGATGTACAACTGAATGTTTGTGTTATCAAACAATGAATTATTGTTTGATGTGCTGCTGATGTTTGTTTGTTTGAAACTTTTGTTTGATTTATTGTTGTTGTTTGATTGTTTGCAGCTTGATTTGCTTTGTTTGAATTCTTGAAATCTCTTTCTACCTATAGCAAGAAAGAGAGCTCGGTTTTTGGAAACACGAGTGTTAGTGAATGATGTCAAATTTTCCATTTCGTTAAATAACAAAAATTGATTTGAAAATTTGTGTTGTATTTTAAATTTTAATTGAATTCAAAGAGCATCGGAACTCAATTTAATTAGATCGGCCTAATTGAAGAGTTAAATTTGCACGATTACAATTTATTTAAGCTCAATTAATATTAATCAAGCTTAATTAAAAGTAATAAAATTTGAATCGAATTAATTAAAATTTAAATGATTTTGTGAATGAATTCAAAATAATTCAACTTCTTTAAAATTTTCGAGAGCAAATTTTAAAATTTGTCAAGTTGAAAAGTTTCTGGAATTAAAAGAAATACTTCGAAAGTTTGAGATTTGTTTGTTAAAATTTAACAACTTCCGAAGTTTGATTTGTTTGTTTGTTTCTTAAAAAAAATCTATACGAAAAGCTTTCGAACTAATAAAACTTTGAGATAAGTCTTTAAAAGTTCGTCAAATGAAACTTTTAAGACCAAAACTTTAAAAGAAATTGTCAAGTTGTAAACTTGATTTGTTTGTTTTCAAATTTTATAAAACTATTTATTTTGCTGGACAAAATAAGCAACAAAAGTCAAATACAACTCCTTTTGTCGGTTAAGGGACTTTTAAAAGAAATCCTGATGGTTTTCTTTTGCCAAATCTGAACACTCTCGACTCTCTCTCGAACTCACGATTGTAGAAACTTCAGCAACAACTGTCGGTGAAGATTGATGATGGTGATGTTGCTACAATGGTGGTTCGAAGCTTCTGCGGGGTGTGTTGGAATTGGTGTTGACCGGTTGAAGGGGAAGCAATCGAGGTGGACCGATGGTTGTGGAAATCAACAGGGATGGTTGTGGAAATCAACAGGGATGAATTGATGAAGATGATGATGGATGTGGTTAATCGAAGGTGATTTAGTGGTCGATGGTGGTGTCGGACGATGATGGGTATCGGTCGTTTGATTTGGGGGTGGTGATGGTTGCTTCGGTGATGATGATGATGATGAAGGTTGCGGTCGAGGGGTCGAGGATCGCAGATGATTTGGGGATTGGTCGGAGATGGTGATGATTGCGGTCGATTGTGTTTGAAGTGTGTCGACAGGGATGGTTGCGGTACTTGTCAGCTGTGACTGATTTGGTAAACTGACGTGGTGTTACTCGTTGTCCGCTGTGACCAGGTAAGGTCTGCTGTGGGTTCAAAAGGTCTGTTCTGTGACCAAGTTACTTGTCCACTGTGGACAAGTTTAGCTATCCGCTGTTGATTATGCTTGTCCGCTGTGAACTGAAGTGGTCATCCGTTGTGACTTCAAGTTGCTTGTTTCTGTTGTTTGCTCGTCCGCTGTGGACAGGACGTGTCCGTTGCGTGTTGTTTGTGATACTCGTCCGCTGTGGACTTGTTTACTTCATCCGCTGTGGGATCGATTTGCCTGTCTGCTGTGGACAAAAAGTTTCTTTGTTCGCTGTGTAATTTACTTGTCCGCTGTGGACAAGTTTTTTGTGCATCCGCTGTGGATTTGCTTCTTTGTCCGCTGTGGAACAAAAAGAATCCGCTGTGGATTTGCTTCTTTGTCCGCTATGGAACAAAAAGGTAATCAGTTGTGACTTTGCTTTGTCCGCTGTGGAACAAAAAAATGGTTGATATCTGCTGTGATTGGGATTTAAGTGGACTTAGGTTTATGACTGATGATGAAACCTTTTGTATGTTGATTGGGTTAGCTACAGAAGATGGATTGTTTGAAGATGATGTATGTTGGTGAATAAGCTTGATTAGGCTGCGAATTTGAATAAAATTATGGTTATGGATGATTGTTGAAGATGTTGATGAATTAGAATGTATGTTGACATCCTTGAAACAAAGTGCAAGGAACTTAACACATCAGTTGTAGAAAATTGTTCATCAGCTGCGAATTAAAATACTTAGTCAAAAATTCAATTTCAATTGTACTTTGTGTATTCTTTGTAAAATTTGATTATGAATGGAATTCACTTGCAAATTTACAAATTGATTTTTGAATGACTATTGAGTGATTGTATGATGAACAAATGAATCAAAATCTGAATTAAATCATAAGATTTAGGCTGATTTTTTATTTCAAAATAGTTTGACTTTGAAAAAGTCAAACTTCATGTTCTTGAATGAACCAACTTTTGATTTTTGGATTTCAGATGGAATTGGGTAAAATCAAATGTTATAATAGCTGTAGATAAGTGATTCTAAGCTAGAACAACAATCAATTTCATATAATCATCACATAAACTCGGATTTAGATGATGAACACATGAAGAACATTAAGAACATCAAAAGCCCAGATCTAAAAATCAATGTTCAAAATGTATGTTTTGGATGTAGTGAATGATCAACGAACCTTAGATTTGATGTTTTTAAGCCAAAACCATTGTCAATTTCAGCTAAATAACAACAGAATCGTGATTTTGATGAATTTTCCTCAAAAACACTCAAGAACACAAAATTTTCAAAAATTTTCAAATTCGAGTGTTATGATAATCCAATTGATATGAAACTTTGCAGATGTGTTAGTTATCACAAACTAAATCTATTAGAAGCTTAAATTCGATCAAACAACAACAAAATTAAAATTTCACGTTCATGAGCATTTGAAGACTTGAATAACAAGTTTACTTAAATCTTCAAATTGATGGCTCAAATGAACTTCAATTGATGTGAAAACTTGCAGATCTTCACGAAATAACAAATCTAAGCTAATGGTAGCTTTGATTTCGTCAAAAACAACAATTTGCAGATCAAACTTGTGGTTCAAATTTTTGAGAAAAATTTGAAGAACAAGGAGCCAAGGCGCTGATACCAATTGTTGAAATCAATATATCACTAATATGGATCGAATATTGCAATCGTATTGTTGCCGTTTATCAAATCTGTGATGTGGAATCTCACAGATGTGTTGATGATTTCGTGATGATGATCTATATGCAAGAGATGAACATGATGTATGATGATGAATGAATGATGAACAAATTCAAGAACACATAAATTTTAGAAATATTTCATTCATTCATATGTTTGATACAAAAGGATTACAAGGGAGTTTGTAAGAAAACTATCTCACACATACACAACCATGAATTCTCTGATTTTTAGTGATTACACCTTTTGTGTGTGTTTTTCTCTCTAAAACTCTATACTCACTTATCTCATCTATGGAGTATAAATGACTAACTGTAGTCATTTATACTCTTTACAATAATAAGAAAAATTACATTTAAGCACAAATTGATTACACAAAAATAGTTCTAAGTCTGATAAATTCTCTGCTGCTGATGCGTGACTGCCAGGTGCTGACGTCATTCGGGACGACCGCTGATGTTGACTGTTGACTTTGACCACGGTTGACCAAGTTGGACCAAGTTTGACTTTGGTCAATTTTCTTCGTTTTGATCATATCTTTAGCAAATCTTCACCGTGTCGGTTTTGGTAATCATTATGAGATTTGGCACTTAGGTTTTGGTAAGTATCATCTTCAAATATTCTAATAGGATCTTAGTGTGGTACCCTTCATATAGTGTCATTGGGTTATGACGCAAGGCACTGTGTGTGGGGGATTCCCCAAGTAGATATACCCATATAAAACAAGCGGTTTACAAAATAATTAATGATTATGATACAAGTATAGGAAGGTATTAACATTATCCATATCACGTAAGCATCTTATAACAATATGATAATAGTTTCAGTTCAAACAGAGCATGCTTCATCCCAAAAACAGTAGTAAAAGGGAAACACAATAACTCACCTTAGAAATCAGGAAATAGATCTTGCGTAAGGAAAACGATTCAATCCTAGCACCCTAACATCAAGATTCAAGCAATAAGATATATGCTCAAGGGTCATTACAGATGTAATTAGATGTTTTATAAGGTTGATATTCCATAGGCTTTGATTCAACAACGTTCACGTTGGAAAGTTTCCTTAAGAATCCTTTTTAACTCAATAGATCCCCGAATCCGACTTTTATCTCCAAAATATTTATTTTTGAGCTTGGAATTCTTTTTAAAAATTGTAAGTCTCTAAGTTTTACTTCTTTTAAGGATTTTACCATTTTTCGGGTCCTTGAACAAGTTTGTTATGACCACAATTTGTTCTTTACTATACTCCCGGCCATCAAACCCAATTTACAAGTATTTTAAATCCCTAAATTTACAGAAATTTAGTCTTAGACCACGGTTATACATACATATCATGGATATTGCCGTAAACGGGTGTTTTACATTATTTACATAGGTGTAAGTATCAATACTTGTTCATAAACATTTCCAATCTACTTTCTAACTTTAAGGCAGATTAAAGGGGGGTTTATAAGCAGTTTTTAAGTAGGTTCTTAACTTTGGTGAGGAGAGTTGCAAAATAAGCGGATAAATGGTGCATAACACATGATATGTGGGTTTTCAAGGTAAAATATCATGCACCGAGTCTAGATTCACCAATCATTAAATAAAGTTTACCCCAAACGAAGATTAGAAGTCCCACAAGGATGAGAGCTCAGCAACAAATTTCTGTTAGGACAATAAGAGTATGGTTTGAGGTAGGATAAAGGTGAATACTTTAGGATTTAGCACATAGGAGTACTTACTTACATTTTAGATAGTTAACGATTTTTTGGAGGGGTAAGAAGGTTAGATGAATAGATACTCTTTGAACAAAACTTGAATCTCTTGTGTTTGCTAATAACCATGCACTAGAAGCTCACCAACAAGTCTTCCTCTGCTTGCTTCAGCTTGGATGTTGGGCTTTGGGATTTCTTACTAGAAGGAAGAGAGAAATGCAGATTTGTATGTGTGTGTTCTCGGTTGAGAGAAAGAAAGAGAGTCTAAGAGTGAGAAGTGTGATGGGGAGGAACGCAAATGTTTGCATGTAT
>BJCO01466102.1:0-12241 GCA_018326465.1 Flaveria floridana
TGGTTTCATTGATAAAACCTAACGATTACAAGCTCGTTACAACATAAGAATCAAGACTCTTGGCAAGGGGAGATCGAGCATGATCTCCCCTCTCATCCGGCAGCCCTAGGATCCGGGCAGACTCCCTCTCGAATCCTTATCTCTCTACACATTGAAACTGGTATATATAGGCCTCGGCCCATATTAGATGCGACTGGGCCCATTCGTGCGATTGGACCATGCGTATGGTTCAATCGTACGACTGGACCATGCGTATGGTTCAACCGTACGACTGGACCATTCTTATGGTTCAGTCTTACGAATGCCCCAATCGCATCTCTCAGTCTCACGAATGGTCCATTAGCCTTCTCAGTCATACGACTGAGTCTCATTCGCACATGCTCCTGCGAATGACCCAGTTTCATGTGTTTACAACATATCAGGTGTAATACATTAAGCCTAGACTATTCGTCAAGCGACGGACACACTATATATGACAATATATGCTCCAACACATAAAAAAAGGTCCATACATTCCACCAACATTAGGACCTGATTATAATGACAAGAATTAACCTGATAGGGTAAAGGATTTATCGCCTGATGACATGAAGAAGGTCAAGATTGATATCAAAGCTTATAGTATGCTCACTATGGCCTTGCCTGAAGATCTTTTCATCCTAAATGCTTCCTATCCTACTAAGTAGGGGCCTTACATTCGTATGTGTGTAAGAAGTTAGTCATCATATTCCCAAAAATGATTAATATCAATCAAAAAAATTAAACATACATAACAATCACATACTATAATCCAAGCATAAATCCATAACCTTCTAGCATAAAGCCATCACATTGCATAATCCCTTCATGAATCCTAGATTCCCCAAATATTCCAACATAGCATCCACATGATCCAACTAATGCAATCTAACACATTAGACACTATAAACATGCAACTTAACATGATCCTAACACAACGTGCATGCCCAATTCACGAAATCCAAGCGAACATATAAATAAAATCCCTTTTAGGAAAGTAACATCCACAACCAACCTTTTATCATTTTCAACAATTTAATTATCAATTTTATGCCTAAACTAGTTCATGACAATCATCAAGGCATAAGAAATATCAATAATTTATCAAATTCTAAATTCTCAAGAATTAAAGCTTCCCCATATAGTAATGTATAAAGGAGACATTAAGTCCATAAAATTCATGCATAACTCACATAAAATGACATCAATACAATCCAACTAAAATCATAGCATCATCAAACATCAACAATTTCATGATATCAAGACTAATTGAACTAGTGTTTGTTCTAGAATTAAAAATTAGGAAAAAGTTGTTAGAAACTAACCTTAAATCGTGTAATGATTGAGTATGGCACTTGATATTTTTTTAAACTTTTAAAAAATTTTAACCACACAACACACGAATTATTATTAACCAACAACTATAAAATCCAATTAGTAAACATCACATATAAAATCATAGATCACATATAGCTATGTTATAAAGTGTAATTCATAAATAATATGTAACAATCATGATTCACATAATCACATATTAATAATCAAAATTAATAATTAAATTACTATTAGTTAACCAATATATATGATTTGTTAAGTCCCCAACATTCAACGAGCACTAGTATGTGCTTACGACACCTGTATGCAAGACAAATTGGAACTAACAAAGTTTTAGTAACGAAAAATTACCGGATGTCACATTATCCCCATGCTGAAATAATTATCATCCTGAAAATTACATTACATTTTTACGTTACATCATTAGTCTACTACATTGACATAAACAAATCGTGAGTTGTCACATTATCCCCATGTTGAAAGCAATTTCAAACTGAAATTTAATCATTACCTTCAACGACTATCGTGTCGTTGTGAACAAACGAGGTTACTTAAGCTTCATCGGGTCTTCACGTTCCCATATGAATTACGATCTACGTCTTGAGTTCCAGTGAAACTTAACTATAGGTATCTTGCTCTGCTTGAGGGTATTGATTTCACGATCCATAGCCTCAACTAGTTCTTCAATGAATCGCAGTCGTTCATCTACTTGTACTTCCTTGAGTGGTACAATCATTCTCTATCAGATAAACACTTTTTCAAGTTCAAGACGTGAGTCTTGAACTCCAGTAAATGAGTCGGGTACATCTAATATGTATGCCACTAAATCGGTTCTTTCTAGAATCTCAAATGGCCCAATATAACTCGAGTTAAGCTAGCCTTGTTTACCAAATAAAATCACAATATTCCATAGTAAAACTTTTAAAAAGAATTTATCCCCTACTTAAAACTCCAAGGGTTTCCTTCGCTTGTCAGCGTAGCTTTTTTGTCGATCTCGTGCTGTAGCCATATGATTCCGTATCTGCATGATCTTTTTAGTAGTCTCTTGAACCAATTCAGGACTAGTCAGTCAACTATCACCAACTTCCCCCCAACAAATTAATGATCCATACTTTTATTTATATGGTGCCTCAAACGGTGTTGGTTTAATACTAGTGTGATATATATTGTTATAGGAGAACTCCACCAAGGGTAAATGAACTTCCTAATTTTTCCCAATGTCATCGCACAAGCTCGTAACATGTCTTCTAGAGTTTGAATAGTATGCTTACTCTGGCTATGTGTCTGCGGATGGTAGGGAGTACTCATATCCAAACGTGTACCCAATGATTTTTGTAATGATTACCAGAAATGAGATGTGATATGAGTGTCGTGATCCAAAATGATCGAGATGGGTACACCATGTAGAGAAACCATTTCCATTAGATAAATTTGAGTTATCTTATCCATCTTGTCCGTTTCTTTGATTGCCACTAATAATGCACCTTTATATCATGTTACATTTTGTCAGAACCAGGATGATAGAGTACCTCGACTTGTGTGCTTCACTCATAACCAAGTCTTTTAAATTTCCATGGAAAGGTACCTAAAGCCTATCCATGAAATAACAAACTCCATCATCTTTAACCTCGAATTGCTTGTCCATCCCACCTAGGGATTTAAATTCAACAATTTCCCTCTTCCAAGGCTTTAGTCTGAGCTTCCTTGATTTGTTCAGGTAATTAGTACCAATATTTAGTTGTAAAGTTCGCACTCATCTGGGTTTAGCAGTTTCCTTACTGCTTGAGGCATCGACGACTATATTTGCTTTTCCCGGGTGATATTTGATAACATAATTATAATCTTTAAATAATTCCATCCATCATTGCTACCTCATATTCAATTATTTATGGTCAAAGATATGTTGAAGACTCTTGTGATCAGTATATATCATGCATCTGGTACTATACTAGTAATATCTCTGGATCTTCAAGGCAAAGACCGTTGCACCTAGTTCCAGATCATGGGTTGTGTAGTTCTTCTCATGAACTTTAAATTGTCTTGAAGCATAAGCTACAACCATGTCATATTGCATCAAAACACAACTAAGTCCTTGAATGGTAACATCACAGTAAACCATGAAATCACCACTTTCCTCTTGTAAGGCTAATATCGGTGCAATGCAAAGTTTCTGTTTCAACAGTTGGAAAGCTACTTCTTGGCTTTCACCCCATTTATGTGTTGTTCCTTTATGAGTTAAAGAAGTGAGATGTTGAGCGATCTTAGAGAATCACTCAATAAAACGCCGATAATATCCTCTAAGTCCAAGAAATTATTGTATCTCACTAGGCTTCTTAGGGAGCAACAAATTCTTTATCGCCTCAATCTTAGTAGGATTCATATTTATTCCTTTTTAGTTAACAATGTGACCTAGGAATTGCACTTCACGAATCCAGAAGTCACACTTTAAAAACTTCACACACAACTGCTCCCTTTTTAGCGGTTCCAAGATTAGACGTAAATGCTACTCATGTTCCTCTTTGGTCTTAAAATAGATCAATATATCATCCATAAACACGATAAAAAACTGATCAAGGTAGGGTTTGTACACACGGTTCATGAGTTCCATGAACACCGCTGGTGTATTAGTAAACTCGAATGGCATGACCAAGAATTGATAATAACCATAGTGAGTTTCGAAAGCAGTCTTTGAGATGTCTTCCTCTCAAATTATTAGTTGATGATAACTAGACCTCAAATCAATCTTGGAACAATAGCTCAATCCCTAAAGTTAATCAAATATATCATTGATACGAGGCAATGGATATCATTTCTTAAGTGTAACTTTTTTAAGTTCTATGTAGTCTATACACATACAAAATATGCTATCCTTTCTCATAACAAATAGAATAGTAGCTCTCTATGGTGATGACCTTTCTCGGATAAACCCATTATCCAATAGCTCCTGAAGCCGCATCGATAAATCCCGTAGTTCGTTGGGTGCTAATCAGTAAGGTTCTTGCACAATTGGAGCTGCTCAGGGGTCAAATCAATTCAAATTCAACATGACGGATGAGGAGGTAATCTAGGTAAATATTCCGGAAAAAACCTTCGAAAAATCCATAACTACCAGAATATCCTTTGTCTTCCCTTGCTGCTTGTCAATCACAAGGGCCAATATGGCTAACCAACTTTTTTGTATTCATTTCTGCGCTTGTATATACGATAGATTCCTATCCCCACACCATTATTCTCTCTTTTCACATAAAGGATTTCTCCACTAGAGAGAGGAATACAAATAATCTTCTCATGAAAGATGACTTCTGGCTGCTTCTCTAATAACCAATCCGTGGCCACGACTACATTGAAACTCCTAAGCATAACATGCATTTGATCAATGTCACAAGTATATCCAGACAGTTCTATCTTACAACCCTTAAAGTATCCATAACATGAAATTTCTTACCATCATCTAATTCCATGATGCATTTTGGATTCCAACATAGAAGACTAATCAGTTAACAGGCTACTAAACTTAGTAGACACAAAACGCCTATCAGCTCCTGTATCAATCAGAACAATAGCATGGCGACCATTAACAAGAAATTTAGTAGGTTCGTTTAGAGCCTCACCTGAACCCATGACGAAGGCTTTTTTCTTGGCTCCACCACTATTACCACCATTTTTACCACCATTGTTGCCGTTGTTGTCACCATTCTCATTATTGTTGTTCCCACCATTACCAACACTATTACCACTTTTCTTTAACTGAGGAAAATTTCTCTTATAGTGCCATTCCTTTCCATATTTGAAGCAACATTTAGGCGTTTCTTGTGTCTGCTGATACGTTTTCATCAAGTTACCACGATAATCCTTGGTTGTGTGTCATGCTTTCCCACAACGTTGGCATCGGAAGTTGTCACACTTGTCGGTGTGATGGTAGTTACATTTGTTACATTTTGGGTACTTCCTCGAATATCCTTTGCTTCTGTTACTGCTATTAGGGCTAGCTGTTAGATGATGATTCCTTATTGCAAGAGTTATCCCACTTTTGTTTGTTGTTAGGCATGCTCGCCACCACACCCCATTTAGGCAATTTACCCTGCTCCACCACTTGATCCATCAACTTGTGAGCCAACTGGATTGCTTGTTGAATTATGGTAGGGTTAGAGGCCATCACCATACGTTAAATCTCTAGCACCAGTCCATGCAAGTAAAGCTCAATCCGTTTGTATGGATGATCCACCATATCGGGACATAAAGTTGCCGGTTCATGAGTCCTAGTGGTGTGATTTCAAACTTTTATACCTCATCCTAGGGATAATACTCCTTTATCATCATTGTTTTGAATTCTGCCCAAGGTAAGGCGTTTGCTATCGCCTGGCCCAGTATTTTCACGTGAGCATTCCACCAAGTAAATGCTACACTTGTAATGTTCCCATGGCATACTTCAATTAGTCCACCACCGGGGAGTTGCACTTTGCAAAACCGATTCGATTTTCTCAAACAACCTAACCAATCCCACAACCTTCTTAGCTCCACTATAGGTATAAGGCTTACAGTCAATAACTGCTTTATAGGTGCAAGCTGGTGGTCCTATGTTAACAATTGAAATGTTAAGTCCAATATTTTGGTAAATTGACCAACAAAGTATTCATGTAGATGACTACCAAAGTCATCGTTTACCTCCAAGCTAAGTAGCTTGTGCATTCATCGCTGCCTGAACATGCTCGTTGATAAGAGCTGCTAATTCTATCGGGGTCATATTCACTACTCCAACATCACGATCACGACCTCTTCCACGTCCTCTACCACGTTCGTCCATTTTTCATTTTACATTCACAAACACAGTAGTGAGTAACATCCAACATGTTTATCTCATTCAGGTACAGTAAATAATAGAAATAATGAATTTCAACACAACAATAACATTTATAAACAAATTAATAACTTATAATAAATAAATTGTAAGTAACTCAAAATATATCCAATCAATGTTAAAATTTTAAGTTTTTAGTTGGGTGGGAAACAACATTGTCCATATAGGTTAAGAAATAACACTATGTAGTGCAAGATAGATAAATAAAGGAAATCAATCTATCACTTCAAATCCATTGTTTTCCTCCTCCATTTCCTCCAAATCCTCCTTTAGGTCTTCCTCTGGTTATTCTGGCTTCGCTCCAGGAACCTCCCAAGGGTCAAGTTGGTTCTCCAACTCATGTATGCATCCTATGGCCTTATGTAGTTGGTTCCGCGTCACATTCAAAAAAGCAATCAGCTTTGCTATCTGTCCACAAATAGTCTGTATCTACTTAGATTTCTCATCTTGACTTCCCTGCAAATCAAGCCACGCGTCCTTCATGTCCTCATACATCCTGCTGGCATACTTCTTTTCGTCATCCATCTACTTAAACTCAATCTGTAGTTTGTGTTGCATAATGTCATAAGAAGCTACCATAGTTGGTATAACTCTCTAGGGGTTACAAAGTATAGGGGGTAACACCAAATCACTCCAAATAATAGGGGTTAATAACAGATTGCACTAGTTTTCGAGCACTTTAATCGTTGTGTTATGGTACCATGTCCAATTCACAAAATCAGACATGTCCTGATCAATCACAGGCTCGTACGGGTGATACATACCAAGCATAAGCAAAGGGGGTCAAAAAGTAGAACCCATGGAAAACGAATAGGCATTTGGAACCTCGGGTTCCTTTCCCGGTGCGTGTCATACCGGAGATGATGATGATGCCATAGTGTAGTATATGTGATGTGCATACCAATGAGTATTCAATAAGGGATAAGTGAACAATTAACTAACTAACTATGTGCGGTTATAGAATAGTGTGTATGCAACCTAGTTCACTTTAATCAATGACTCTAATACCAATTTGTCATACCCTAAATATCAATGTACAAGGTGCTACCACTAGGCGTGTGAATAAACCCAGATCCAAGTTATCAGTTACTTTGAACGACTCTATATGAATTTCAAAATGAACCTAATACTTCAAAATTTTAAAACATTACGGAAGCTTACAGTAAATGTCCAAAACCCAAAGTATGCAAATGTAAATGCACAAAACACGCGCCCAAAACATTTTTTAAATGTATGTATAAAACCAAACATATACGAATGTATGTTTGAAAGAAACATGCTTGACCGTGCTGTGCTCCCAGAGGAACTTGTTATTAACGACCTAAGAAAAGCACATACTAAAGTGTCAACGCAATGGTTAGTGAGTTTAAGAGTTTGTAACTAATCATAAATAATACTGTTTGAAAAACATAAGCAAGTCCATTCAAATAAATAGCAAGTATAAATTCATAAGTAATAACCGTAGTGATTTCACGATCAAAGTTAACTGTTGTTTGTTTGTTTGATTTCCTCCACGACATACCAAGTTGTGACAATGTTAGTTGTTTAGGAGAATATTACACCCGCTTGACCTATTGTTATACATATTGGGTTACAGACCCAATAGCACTATAGAAGATTTCTCGCTAGTTTCCTTAATTAACGATCCAAAAGTGTAAGTGCTTTCAATGGCATATCACACTATGTTATACTATAAACAACATAATAATAATAAAAGAATTTATAAAAGTAAGTATGATTTGTCCCCCAAAAGAGAGTGTATAAAAGTGAGGCATTAAACTCACCTTATATGCAAATCGATAAGAAATGTGAAGCTAGGAATGACCAGAAAGACAACATATCAAAGATTACCTAGAACACATAAGTACATAAGTACGTGTAACCAAAATATCTTAAAAAGCCCTAAGTGCTCAATCAAGAACATTGATTTAAAAGATTTGGAAAACATTGACCTGTTTGACCCAGATTCACATGCGTGTATGATGCTCATCATCATATTCCAAAACATGACTCATACCAATCAAACACATTAAACATACATAATAATCACATACTATAATCCATGTACAAATCCATAACCTTCTAGCATAAACCCATCACATTGCACAATTTCTTTTATGAATCCTATATTTCCTAAATATTCCAACATAGCATCCAAATGAACCAACTAATGCATTTTAACACATTAGACACTATCAACAAGCAACCTAGCATGATCCTAATACAATGTGCATGCCCAATTTGCGAAATCCAATCAAACATATCAATAAAGTTTTCCTTTTGGAAAAGTAGCATCCAACAACCAACTTTTCATCAATTTCAACCATTGATAGTTTTATGCCTAAACTGGTTCTTAAAAATCATCAAATCATAAGAAACATAAATAATTCATCAAACTCAAATTTCTCAAGAATTAAGGTTTTCTCTTATAGTAACGTATGAACGAGATGTTAAATCTATGAAATTCGTGCATAACTCACATATGCTAACATCAATACAATCCAACTAACATCATAGCATCATCAAGCATCAGCAATTTTATGATATTAAGACTAATTGAGCTAATGTTTGTACTAGAACTAAAAATCATCATAAACTTGTTAGAAACTCACATTAAATCATGCAATGATCTATATGGCACTTGCTATCAAAATAGAAAGATCAAACCAAGATAAAATCGATTGGATTGCTTGTTCTAGGATCAAAATCACAAGGATGGAGAGGAGGGGAGTGTTCGGCCAAATGGGGGGTTATGGGAGGGTTTGTGTTTTTTCATATTAAGTTTAGTAATAATTACAAAATCAACCCTACTTGTTTACATGTTGTAAAAACTAATTTTTTTACACTTTTTAAATTATTTTAACCACATAACACATGTATTATTCTTAACCAACAACAACTTTAAAATCCAATTAGTAAACATTACACATGAATCACATATATCACACATAGCCACGTTATAATGCATAATCTGTAAATAATCCTTAATATTAATCATTCACATAGCCGCATATTAATAATCAAAATTATTAATCAAATTGCTATTAGTTAACCAATATTAATAATTTTTTAGTTCACCAACGTTTAATGGCCACTAGCTTGTGCTCATGACATGTGCATGCAAGACTTAACGGAATTAGTGGAGTTTTTGTAATGAAAAATTACTAGATGTCGCAATAATACTAATACTTATAATGAAAATAATAGTAATAATAATAATAATAATAATAATAATAATAATTTAATAATAATAATAATAATAATAATTAAATAAATATGACAAATTGGATTTTGATAATCCAAACTATTATGCGTTGGCCGATAATAATCCATACTATTGATTTGGCCGTTAACAATTCCAACTTTTATTTTTATTACCACCAACAATCCAAGTAACATAATTATTAAAGATTTACGTTTAATTTCTACTCAATTTCGTTCATAATAATGAATATGAACGAAATGAAAAAAACATACAAGTTAGAATAAGTACAAATCGAGTGTGAATGTATGATAATTATACTACTGAGACTATTGTTGGTAATATAAATAAAAGTTAGGATTATTATCGATCAGTTAATAGTATGCATTGTTATCGGCCAATGAGTAATAGTTTGGATTATTAAAATCCAATTTTCCAATAAATAAATATAAATATAAATATAAATATATAATGATGTTACGGGAAAGAAATCTTCTTATATTGAAATTTGAAAAACTTAGAATGAGAGTTCTTGACCTAGCTATACAATCTCCAACTCAACCAAAGTTAAAGAAATTAGAATGTTCATTTTCATGTATCCCCGTTCCATTTTGATGATTAAGAACCGGTCACTCCTTACAAATCGTCCCAAATAACTCATTACTTTTTTTTCAAAGAAGTTTCGATAAAGAGATTCCATTCGACAAGGAAATTTTACTTCTTCTATTTGTTTTAAATGTATGGGAATTAAAGTATGCTGCAATGGATTAGGCACAAACCAAATATTAGTGCTTGAAAGATTTGAAGTAGTGATAATCAAAGGATTTGTAGTTGTCGAACAATACTTTATTTAACAAGAAGAGTAAATTAAGATATTCCCAAACTAAAGAAAAGAGTTTTGATTCATCATCATATCTATAAACTATTGCTTGCATACTTTCTAGTTCTTGGTATGAAAATTAGTTGTATAACCTAACTAATTGTATAATTATGTGTTGAATGTTACTTTTACATATGAAACAATCTAATTCTTGAATGTTATGTGTCATTACACATAATTATATATTCTGCATATTATATGTTTCACTCCACATAGTTAACAGTATTAAATCATTCTGTTTAACTGCAAAGAAATTTTTAATGTTTATGTTATGTTGGTTATGACTTTGAATATATTTTATAGGGATCATTAAAGTTTGATTCTCTAATTCTTTATATGCCACTACTTATATCTCAACCATTATAGTGGAAGAATCTACTCAGACATAGAGTTACCTACTGAAAAAGAGGTAAATAAATTCCTTCCGTCTAGATTCATATATTGTGTACTTTGAACATGTAAACTTATTAAAGGGTCGTTTTGGATTGTGCTTATCGTGCCAGGATAAAGAAAAAGAATTAGCAACTACTTTGAATTTTAGTTGCTTGTTTAAGATATTAGTTAACTTAGTACTAGACTATTAGACACTGTTAGAGTTTTTTTACTGTGTGACCAATGGTACATTAGTTTGAGTATTTGTTGACCATTTTGACTTTTAGCTTTATGTTTTATGATCTCATAGTTTACTAATTAGTTTATGTATGTTTATTTTTAACTAGAATATTGCAATGACTTTGAATTTTAGGATTGACTTTGATTTCATTGGTCATTGGTCATGGAGTGGTACATTGATTTCATTGGTCTTGAGTACTGGAATAAGTGGTTAGACTTTGTTTAATGAATCAGTTGTAGATCAAAGGGTGAGTAAGTATGGTAAGATAATACTTGACAAAAATTGTCCTTGTTTAAGATGTCAAGATGACTCCCTTAGAGATAAAGAAACTGTTCAAAAAGACTTCTTATCACTGTTTATAAAAGTAGAAGCTTGCTATTACTTAAAGTCTCATATAGAGAATAAAATAAACAAACCAATTTGAAAATCTAATGAAACTTCTTATTCTTTTTAGCTTATTAAAGAATAAATTGAATAACTAATATATTAAAACAATCTTAACCTAACCTACTTTTGTAAAAACCCGTATGGGATCCTTGATGGATACCGTATAGAGATGAAGACTCAAAAGGGTCACCAGATGAACAGAAGCTCAAACCTTAAACCATCCTGTAAGCAATGCTCTACATGTTGCTAAAGGATCAAGAACTCCCCAGTCCCAGATGAACCTGAACTACAACCAACGACCATCATCCTCCTATGGGCCTTACATCACATTTTCTGAGATGCCCAGGTCTTAACAAGCTCAACAAAGCCTTTTTAGGATAGTTGTGCTTTTGTTTCAGGAGATGAACACTCTGGTGATTTTCAATTATGTGTTGATGATCTAGAGTGTTTTAGCCCAGAAGATGTAGAATACATGGACATTGTCCAACAGATGGCTATTTTAACTTACAGAGCAAAGAAGTTTTTTAAGAGAACTAGAAGGCAATTCCCCCATAACCCAACTAACAGCAAGTTTAGGTTTGATAAATCAAAAGCCAAATGTTACAACTATAACCAACTTGGTCATTTTGCAAGGGAACGCAAAGCTCCAAGATATCCTGGTGCAGCTCAAGCCTCCCAACATCATGCGACCCTAAAGGCTGCAACCAAGCCAACTGAGCAGCAAACTATAGCTGTTGCTTAAGAGGTTGATTGGAGCTTTATGGTGGAAAATATCACCCTTGCTCAAGCTCTCATGGCTGGAACAGATGATACCAAGGTATACGAATATCTCTACACTTCAACATGTATAGCTATGGTTAAAATGTATCAGGACTATTACATGGAGATTAAGTCTGATATTGAGTCCTTAAACATACTAAAATCTGATTTTAAGAGAGCAGAATCTGA
>BJCO01466103.1:0-14344 GCA_018326465.1 Flaveria floridana
TTGTAATAGTGCTTTTGTAATGTAATGCAACATTAGATGTTCTGTAAATGAAGTACGTTGTATTAAATGGCAAAAGTTTTTAGAGTAAAAATTTATGTTTGAATGTTTCCGCTGCAAAAGCTCTTTTGAGAAGTTTATGAATATATATACTATATGTATGTTTTAAATGCGATGAATCACCAACCGTAAGGTGCCCGGGAGCGGGGCCTTACAGGGATCATAGTAAGAAACAAAGCAAGGTTGATAGCTCAAGGCTATACCCAAGAAGAAGGGATGATGAAGTCTTTGCACCCATGATAAGGATTGAAGCAATTAGAGTCTTCTAAGCCTATGCTTCATATAAGAAGTTCATAGGTTATCAAATGAATGTAAAATGTGCTTTCTTATATGGTAGAATTGATGAAGAAGTCTATGTTACCCAACCACCAGGATTTTAAGATCCTGACTACCCACAAAGGGTATACAAGCTTGACAAAGCTTTGTATGGTCTTCATCAGCCACCAAGAAAGTGGTATGAAAGATTATCTACATTCTTGCTCAAGAATGGATACAAAAGGGGAACAATTAATTAGAATCTCTTTCTCAAGCATGAACATCAAGATCTTTTGGTTGTCCAAATCTATGTTGATGAAATTATTTTTTGATCAACAAACAAGAGTTTGTGTGAAAGCTTTTGAAAGTTTGATGAATTTTGAATTTCAGATGAGTTCCATGGGAGAACTAACATTCTTCCTTGGTTTACAAGTTAATTAGAAACCAGATGGCATATTCATCAATCAAGAGAAGTATGTCCACCAAATCTTGATGAAGTACAATCTTGCTCATACTTGTTCATGCAAAACACCAGCATCAACAGTAGATAAGATTGTACCTGATCCTATAGGGAAGTCAGTTGATCAAAGATTATATAGAAATATGATAGGATCTTTAATATACTTAACTGCCAGCAGACCTGATATAATGTTTGTTGTGTGTGTTTGTGCTAGGTACCAATCTGATAAAAAAGAGTCATATTTTAATGCAGTCAAGAGGATTTTAGATATCTTAAAGGGAAGCCAGCTCTTGGACTTTGTTATCTCAAAGAAGGAGAATTTACCCTCTATTGATATTCTGATAGTGACTTTGGAGGATGCAATAACAACAGAAAATCCACAATCGGTGGATGTCAATTTATAGGACAAAGGCTTGTTTCTTGGTAGTGAAAAAAGCAAACAAATGTATGAGTATCCATAGGTGAGGCCAAGTACATAGCTGCATTTGCTGGTTTCAAAACTAATTACTTGATTATGACTACAAATTTCTTCAAACACCAATTCACATAGATAACTCAGCTGCTATGTTCATCACTGCTAATCCCGTGCAACATAGTAAACCAAAACATATAGAAATCAGATATCATTTTCTGAGAGACTGCTTAGAAAAAGGTTTTATCAATTTGTTGACAGTGGATACAAAAGATCAGCTTGCTGACTTATTCACTAAATCCTCTGATTCAGTAAGATTTAATTTCCTAATTGAATTAGTAGGCATGATCTACTTTGATTAGCAATCATCACAAAGAAAAGCATGATTTGTTCCATCATCAATATGAAAAATACAAAAACATATACAAAACATATAAAAATACAAAAAGATTTTCACTGCTACTCAGCTTTTGTTTTGTATAGCTTTTATTCAAAGGGAAATGATAGTACGCTATGACTGTTATTAATATTAATGAATGATCTTGCTCAGTAGGAGGGCTTTCCCCCTTCTGTGCAGCCTGATTCTCTTTACTTTCCTGATTTTAGTTTATAATAAACACTGATCAGAAGTGATTTGATATGTGAGTAGGTTCAGCTTGAGTAGAATATCAACCAATTCATGCTTAACATAATGACTAGGTGATTAAATGTGGTCAATTCCACTTTGAAGAACAAGCAAGTGTGCCTTGTCTTGATATGATCAATTTACTCATCTAAACACACTATGTTCTGATATTCTATAATCTCCTTCTTTGCAAATCATATACTCTCTGTTTTGGATAAGAAAAGACCTGAGTTTATCATCACCTTTGGTTTACAAAGTAAACAATTGGTGAGTTGATAATGATCATCATCATCCCTCTGTTTTGTGTCAACAAAGACCTAGGATATATGCACCTCTGTTTTACGTAAATAAAGACCTGGTGACCTGATGATGATCATCTGCAAGTTCTAAAAGAATTCAATATGATTAACTGTATATTAATCTAAAAAGCTTATCAATCAGTCAGCATAAATAAGATTTGATAGTAATCTTAAGATAGAGTTTATGCTATAAGGAACATAGTTTTAAAGTGTGAAAAAGTGATGAGTTGTTATTAATGGCGAACAAACTCTCAAGTGTTTTGAATGTGGAGTCCAGTTTTGTCTATCTTTAATCAACATATCAACATGATAATCAGCATGGCTTGTTGAACATATACTTTTGTTTGAATTTAAGTGGATCAATATACTTGCAATCAACACTAGATCTATGTCTACAAATATTTATCAAAAATGCATCAGGATGTTGCATAGTGTCATTGTATGATCCCGTGTTATGAATTAAATGCAAATATATATATCTTTATGTTACGTTTAACCTTAGTTAGTTTAAATAAGATGGACAGACCAGTGCCATTCATGCTATTCTCTATCTAAATTTCTAATAAATTCATAAGTTCATGGTTAATCATAAATTTTGGAGGAGTAGTAATCAGCATGAAAAATTGAGTTTATTATAATTTAAATGAAGAAAATTAAAACTTGAGCACTAACTTGGCTGCAGGATATCTGAAATTCTTAATCAAATAAATTTCTCGCACAAATTGCCATGAAACAAGGTAAACAAGGTCTAACATCAACAATGATACTAACCTAATGTTAGCATCATACAAACAAATAAGTGACAAATTGTTCTTCAGCAGAAGCTATAGTGTAAAATTTGCTCTTCAGCAGAAGTTACAGTGTGACTTAAATCAACAATGTTAAATTTGACCTTTTGTGGATAGGTAACATGCGGATAGGTTGGCACTTTAACAAGTATAATATGTTTCATGGATTGGTAATCTATGGAAAAGCAAAATTATACTTACGTAGATTTAAATCAGCAATATTTGTTTCCGAAGATGTTTAGTCATCCGTAGATGTTCTACAGAAGAATTAACTTCCTACGAAAGAATTAATAACCATAGAACAATAACTAACCGCGGAAGAGTAATAAGGATAGAGTGTCCCACAACATTAAATAGGTTTTTAAATATTCTGAAGTGTGTATAAATGATAAGCTTGACTGTTGTCAATTTTCATTCACTTTTTCAGACCACTTTTTAGACCAAGAAAAACGTTCTTCGTACCTTAAACCCTATGTCCACCAACATTCAAATTACCCACACGTAACAACAAATCATATTGATTCTTGATTTATGTTTATCTTCTGAGCTACTTTGTCAAGGTAAATCATATGATAAACCAACATAAAACAATTGATTGATTCTTCAAATATCACAGAAACCTTTTGACTTCTTAGGTTTAAAGTTTTAATCATCATTGTGTTCTAACCTTCTTCTATTCTGTGATGGCAAATCGATTGGCCAAAGAGCATAATGTGTGTGCATTCCTAAATGTTGCTGACATTGTCTCTAAAGGATGTAAGTCATTATTAACTATTTATGCAAATTTAGATTGTTTTATGCACTAACAACTGATCCAGTCATCTAACAATCATATATGAAGTCATCTATCAATCATATATGAAAGATTTTTGGAACTCTACAAGAATAGAAGAGGAGAATGATAAGAGAATGATTCTTGCCACAATCCAAAATAAAGAATTAAGGGTAAATGAACAGACAATCAGGATGGTATTAGAACTAGGACAACAAGAAGAAGGTCATCCTAATGTATTCGATCATGATTACATGCAGAGAGTATTTGACCTAATGGGCTATGATGGTGAATACCGAAATAGTGAAATCAAAAAGGGGAGACTATGCAAACCAAACAAATTCCTTTATCATACCTATCTGAAATGTATGTCAAACAGGAAGTCAGGATTGGATCGATTTTCAAGGCATATCTCATCAGGAATTATTAGGATACTTGAAGGAAGGAGATATAACTACTCAAAATATATTCTTGGATGTTTGTGTGATCAGATTCAAGTTCAGAATGCTGACAAAATGTTCATGTATCCAAGATTTCTTCAGCTCATCATTAATGATGTCTTGCCAAGAATTAAAAAGGAAGGAGATATCTTTGTGCAAGCATATCTGGGAAGATCTTTATTGAGCAAGATCAGTGGGAAATATGAAGGTCCTGACATGCGTATGTTTGCTCATGTCATAGATGAAAATGCAGATATCACACCAGCACTTGTTTATGATTATCTTCAACAAGAAGAAGAATAAGCTGAATCCCCTGCTCTAACTAAGCAAGCATCTTACTCTCCACCACCATCTCCTTATCATCAATCATTACCACCATCTCCTACTAACTACCAACCATTATCTCCAACCCAAGTCCACTCACTATTAAGCCAACATATAGAACCAATTTCTCCTTCCTAATCACCAACTTCAATAAACACTCCTACCACTAAACTAATATTATTAGCCAGTGAACACACCCAACCCATTTCACTCTCCTCTTCTAAATCATCTCCAAATAGTGAAACAACAGAACCCATTTCACCAAATGTTAATCTCCCATCTCCTCATCAAGTACATCCATAAATCTAAATTTCCCTATTCATTGAAGCAAACTCAACCTCAGCCAACCCTATTCCTACAAGTAGCACAAGAAGAAGTATGTTTAGAGATTCAGGGGGAGAAAGACCAACAAGTAGCACAAGAAAAAACTAAGAGTGGAGATGTGTTTCTAGACATAATAGCCTATCATGAGGATGACTTAAAAGAAGAAGAAATTGATGTTAGCAAGAGTTTTCTTGTTGCTAAATATAACAATGCCATCCTCAAAACAAACAAAAGATTGGAGTAATTAAGAGAATTGAAGGGGATGTTCAAAGAAAAAGGTGAGAATCTAGCCAAACAAGAAGCTGCACTTTAAAGATTAAGAGAAGATGCAGTAAACAATAATGAAGTGATCAATGCTTTGCACCAATTGGTGAGGAAACTAAAAGAGTTTGTTAAAAGGGAAAAGACACAAAAAGGGCAGCTTGTTTTAGAGATAAATAAAGCCAAAAACACTATCTCTAAACAAGCTGATCATATGAAAGCAAAAGATAAGGGGACAGATGCATTAAAGACAAAGATATCTGTTTTTGAATTAGCTACTCATCAAACAAAAGAAGTCACACAACAACCAACATCATCAGCAGCTCTCCCAAAGAAACAAATGGCCCCCATCATTCAATATAACAGGAAAAGGAGATACTTAGGGAAAATTCCAAGGGAGGTCATTCAAATGAAGAATCTCCCTAGAGGATAAGAATCATATACCCTAAACACACCCCATAAGCTGATTTGTCCACCTTAAAGCCAATTGAACACAAGAAGGATGAAAGTGATGCTGAATGGAAAGAATTAGCAAAGGAAGAATCCTCAAAAGCTACTGAAACAACATTATATGATGAGCTACTTACAACAAAATATGTCCTAAAATAAAGACCTGAATCTACCATGTTTATGGACCTTCTCACCAAAGGATTTCCATATGACGTGGTAGAAATGATGAATATGGATGAGATGAAGCAAGCTATTCAAGATTATGTTTTGACCAATTTGATGATTCTAGGTTGCAACTATGACGCTTTAACTAAATTCCAAGCAATTAAAAAGCTTAAACAAGAACTGGGTCATGGTGACACAGAATGACTTAAGAGATAAAATAAGGTTTGTTGGTTGCAAAACCACAACTATAAGTTTCATGAATTAAAAGATAGATCTGTTAAGGAGCTCAGACAAATCATTGAATATGTAATGAAAGTTGAGTTGGAAACCGGAGTAAGATTTAAAACTAAATCTCCAAATCCAAGCCATGTTCGTCAATCTACTACTGCTGAGCCCATAGTTGTCGAAAGTAAAGATATGTTTAAGGTAAAGGAAAAACTGACCAGAGACCCAAGGGATGTCTCCCTAGTAAAATATGGCCTCTAGAACAACTGTGAGAGAGATAACTGAACAAAAATCATCTTTGATACAACTTTTTGATCATATTACAACTCCCATATCTGCTGAAGACTACTAAATTATAGTATGGAAATTTGATCCAGAATGGGATTGTGCTACCATCAAGAGGGCATCTGGGATGATTCAAGAATTCCCTTTGATAGAATTAGTCATTTCTCTCTTAGATGTCGACATCAAAAAGCTCCAAAGCATACCAATCACAAACTACCTAGTCCATCCTATAGGAAGAGATTTCTTAGTGATGGTTGGAAAACTACTAAGAAAATTCAAAGATGATATGCTGAAAGAAGCTAAAAGACAATATAAAGAGCACAAGAATAGAAAAGAAAAGAAAAGAAGGCCAAGATCCAGCTCTTCAAACCCTGTTAATGATGAACTTTTGTTAAGAGTTGGACATACAAACAAACTTTCAGCATCAATTAAATGCTTTTAAGGAAATCAATACGCACATCCTATCACAGAATGGGGATAAGCTAGGAAAACAAAGGAGTTGGTGCTGCAAAGAAATGAAGATAAGAAGAAAGCTCCCAGCTTAAGGATTTTTGATCCATTGGAGATCCAACTTTTGCATCCGAGCTACATTTCATATCTACATGACAAATATTTTCCAAAGATCAACGATGAACAAGCACAAAATGACCTATGCTTATACGTGCCTTAATTTAGGTGATTGACAAGCTGAATGCCAAACTTACAAAAGAAAAAGATATGAAGTTGGCCAGCTAATGGGATCTGAAATCCCATCTATCACCAAATTAAGAATATCAGATGAAGATTACTTGGAAGTTATGAACAATAACAATGTTGCTGCAACTTTAACAACAGATGAATACATTATTGGGCTAAATTTTGAGAGTTTGAATAAGATGAGCCAAATGGAGATTAAATTCAAATTTTATGATCAAAAGGAAGCTGTATCATATTTCAACAAAAAGATGGTGGCAAGAGTCAATGAACTATCAAGTCTAAAGAGTTGATTAGAAGTGTCTAAGCCTAAGGGGGAGTATTGTAAGAACTAGATCTTTTGTATAGGCTTACATTAATCAATCTTTGTAACGAAATCTTATACACTTTCATCATCTTGTATGCAATATATATGTATAGGTTAACCCATTTACTATATATGTTTATTTATATGTGTGATTTCAGGAATAACATTAGACATGGTCCATTTGTAAAATTAACCAAGTGTAAGAACTATCTACGGATGAACAGAATGTTCTTTTGTAGATATTCTGACAAACAACAAGGAATTGTCCATCCGAAGATCTTCTGCCGAAGAACAAATTGCCGCGGATGAAGTCAACTCCTACGGAAGACTACAATTCCTACGGAAGACTCAATTCTAACGGAAGATTCAATTCTAACGAAAGACCAAAACACTTGATAGTACACCAAATACATCAAGTCAACAAGTCAAACGCTAAAGTGATGTCATAAAGTCAACATCTACGGACGACTTCACTTTAGTTAGAGAACGTCACATCACGGCATTCTCTGGGTAACGTTTTTACCAGATAAGAAAGTTACTACTACCCTAACAGTAAATTCTGAGCCCATAAATATAAGGCATAGATGCATACTTTTATGCGCTGATTGCTACCGATTGCAATGGATTTTTACCCATCAACAAACCCTAGCAACCCTAATAGCAATGACAATAATATACACCAAATCATCATCATTAGAACCCTAGCAATCAATCATTCAATCATTATTCATTCATTTACAGTTGTTAATCAATATTAATGGAAAACTTTTGAATCAAACGTGTTTGTTCTTTATTACGTTCATCTGTTTTGCATTTATCTGAATTGTTCTTCATTGATTTATATTAAAATTTTTATTTCAACAATCAATCAATTAAACAACAAGTAATGATAATTCCACGATCACTATTTGAACAATTTATCCTCATAATTCCCTGTTCAATCCTTGGATTCATAGACATTTGCTATAACAAGACAATACTCCTTTTTTCCTATGCTCATGATGATTATTAGGCCAAATAAGTTCACGTGAATCAATTTGAATGGTGTGTTATTAGAGTTTACTAATTTTGACTTATGGGACACTCTATGTTGTTTGACAGTATTGCAGTGTAGTGGTCTGTACAGAAGAAATATTTTTATGCTATACCTATTACTAAGTCACCTTTTACAAATTGATTCATTCTATTAAAATTTATGTGTCCCAATCATCTATGCCATAACTGGGAAACATCTTCTGTGGCTTTTGATAACAAACACGTTTCAGGGGTTAATGCAGAAACAGTGTTCATATCAATTATGTATTTGTTTTTTTGCCGAGGTGTTTTTAAAAGGATACCATCTTCAGGTATTTGAAAACCCGTCTTGAGGATGTAACAATTATTGGAGTCAAACAAGGTGGCATATCCTTTATCATATATTTATGATAGACTAAGAAAATTGAACGGAGATTGGAGCAATGGTTGACATTTGCTCTCCTATAATCTTTCCACCTATTTCATCACCTCCAAAAACTACGTTTCCTCCATGTTTGATCTTAAAATCCCGATGGAGGGAACAGATGCCAGTCATCTGTTAGAAGCATCCACTATACGTGCCATATGTTGTCAGGCCTTATTTGATGTCCTTGCATAAATAAAGAAATCCGTTAGAGGGTGCAACCCATGCCAAGATGGTCTTGGGTTTTCCGTCTTTTCCCATAACACATATTTCTTCTAATGTGGTATTGTCTGATGGTTTAGGAATTCTAGATACACTACATTCTCTTTTGTGTGCGTTTTGTTCTATCTGGAGAAGTGCTTTGAACTCCTCTTATTTGAGATCTAATGTTAGATATTGATCTATTTTTAGACTTATGTCTTTTGTTTGTTTTAAAGTTGTCATACAATGTTTTATCATTATTCAAAGCAACTTTAGTATGAGGAGTTTGTCTTGGTGCTCCTCCTTTGTTCTTGTTAAGAACAAATGTGTGTTTCTCAGTTAATTTCTTAACTTGATTTTGGTTGGTTTGCTTTTTATTTTTTATTGAAAAAGCAATTTGCAATGTTGTGATTATTTCTTTCACAGATTGAACAATAATGATAAAAGTGGCATGATTCTGTACTGTGATTGTTCATGTTATAGTATTTGCAGTACTTGCCATATTTACACTTCTCTATACTGTGGGTGTATTAATCAAACCATTCACAGTAGGGCAAATTTGTAGTACTCTATTTGTAAGAAACTTTTGATTTTAAATTTGAGTTTAGAGGTATTTCAAAGGTTACAGTTGGTTGCTTTGGCTATACAGGGATTTTTCATTTCCCTTTTGTTTGTTTGTTTTGTGAAAGCAGTGGAAGATTTAGCCTTTCCTCCACCCAAGCAGATATCAAAAACTTGTGTTTGCTTTATTTGTTTCATTAGGGAATCAACCACACTTGAAGCCTTTTTGGTTTAAGTAACTAGTTGATCTGACTCATACAATAAATCCTCATCATCTTCATCAGTTGTTTGGTCATCATACTCATTATTTTCTTTTTGATAAAGGGCTATTGATTTGATTTATGGTGGTGCTTGACTCTTAAGAAATTTTATCAAAATTGTTTTGAATATCAATGATGACTTGGATGATGATGATCATGGGTTGGAGCCATCAATTCTATCTATGAGATGAAGTGATTATCCTTGTTTGTTTGTCATGGATTTAGAAAGTGGGATATAATTGTCATTATAAGTTGGATTGACCTTATTGTATCCCAATCCTGAAGGGTATTTAAAAGCTCTTTGTTGAGAAAGAAGTTCTTTAAACTTCTTATTGCTTACATGAAATTTCACTTCAGTTTCAGCATGTAATGTTTTTTGGCTGAGTCACTGAGTTAGAGAGTTGCTATACTTGAGCTACAGGTGTTAATTTTTCAGAAAGAAGTTTGTCAAAATCATATTTATGTGATAGTATTTTAATTTCATATTGTTTTTCTTCTATTTTCAAACTATCATTTAAAATGTTTGTTTCAATGTCTTTCTTTGAAAGTTGATCAGCATGCTCTCTGTATCTAGTGACTTCATCAATGCATGCTTATGTATTGAGATTCTCCCTTACCTACTTCAAGATTTCAAGATTTTATCTTCTATGTTTTCGATGATAGCATGATCGGGAGATTTGATCTCTGCTACATACATACTCTAATCACACTCACCATCTTGTTTGATAACCATTACAGATGATTTTAAGTGTTGACTGGGGTTGTATTGTATGATTTGTGTTGATGCTGGGGTAGTAGGAATACTGATGGGAGGTGGTATTTTTCTGTTTGAGTGATAACTACTAGATATTTGTGTTTGTTAGGTGTTTCTGTTAGCTTTAGGTTGTTGGCAATCTCTGGAGAAGTGACCATAGAGTTAGTAGATGTAGCATCTTACCTTGGTTTTGTCAAAACCAATCTTGGTTTTCTTATCCATGATTAACCCTATGTTCCTTTGTAGGAACTTCTTGGACCTATAAGCTATCATGTCCATTGACCATTGAAGATCAATTTCTTTAACTATATTAGGAGCCAATTCATCCAAGTCTTGTTATATGATCTAAGATGGAGTGAAGTTGGCCCCTAAGTAGGCTTCAAAGCTTGTTAAGCAAGCTATAAAGCTTCCTTTTACTCCTAACTTTGAAAGATAATTATCAGTGCATCCTTGGGTTTCTTAAATTGGTGAATGTTTTGATCCTTAGTTGGATGTTGTTTGCTAGAGCTGGATGCTTATGGATGTTATTTGCTTTAAGGTGTAGCTTAATGGGAAGCATGCACACTAGTCTTTTTAGGCTTTTGTTTGTTCTGAGATGAGTCAGGAGCAGAGAGGAATGAGGTTTCACTTGAATCCAAAAATTCTTCATCTTCCTCCTCATTAGTGCAAGTTAAGAATGCACTGTCTGTTTGTTGCATTTCTTTCAATTTGTAAGGTTTAACATGTCTGATTATACTATTGTTTTTGGATCTTTCATCTAACTCCAGTGCCTCTCCTTTGGAAACTAGAGCATCTAATGAAAATGCTTCTAGAACCAATATTGCTTTCAATAGAGATATTGACTGTTCCAGCTCTCTAGAAGTGTGCGCTCTTCTTGTTGATCTCCATAGATTCATATTTAAGAACATATACTGTCATCTCATTTACCAATTGAACAAATCTATGAAACTATTGTATTATATGTTCTCCCTAAAAATGAAAGGTTTCATATTGGGTCCTTAACTTTTCCTTTTTGATTTCCCTAATTTCATCACTGCCATCACACATGCTGACTGGGTCTGAGAATCAAGTTCTCTGTCGATGTGACTTCAACAAGGATTAAATATGATCATTGAGTCAATGATTAAGTAGCGTAAATACAGAATTAAAGAATAATAAATGCTGAAAATATACTCATAAATGCTTAATATATTGATTGGTGAATAAATAAGTTACAGTTGGTGTTAGGGTTTTCAAAACAGTGAAATGACAACCACAGAACCTCGTAACTTGACTACTAGGTGTAGCTTCATAGGAAGCATGCACACAAGTCTTTTTCGACTTTTGTTTGTTCTGAGATGATTCAGGGGCAGAGAGGAATGAGGTTTCACTTGAATCCAAAAAATTCTTCATCTTCCTCCTTATTAGTGCAAGTTAAGAATGCTATGTCTATTTGTTGCATTTCATTGAATTTGTAAGATTTAACATGTCTGATTATACTATTGTTTCTGGATCTCTCATCTAACTCCAGTGCCTCTACTTTGGAAACTAGAGCATCTAATGACAATGCTTCTTGTTCTAGTTCTAGTTCTAGTTCTAGTTAACATGTTGGTACACATGTCCCTAGTTCTAGTTCTAGTGAGCTTAAATGTAATTGACTTTCATTTTGTAAAACTGATGTAATGTTTGATATATGAAATGAAAAAACTCTTCGTTGAATGTGTATTGGTTATTGAATGTTATATCTATTCATACGATTGATTATTACACGCTTATATGAACATGTTATATAGGTTTATAGTTGATAGACATAGTGCTGTATCATTAAGGGTTCACGAATATGTTTAACTAAGTCTCATGATTCAGTCGCATGAATGGACCATGCGAATGGGCCAGTCGCATGACTGAACGAGGTGATTGAGCCATACGCACGATTGAGTCATAAGACTGACTCAGTCGTTCGAATGAATCAATCGTATGATTTAGTCGCACGACTGAGCCATACTCATGGCTCAGTCGTACGAATGAAAACTGAAACCTATAAATACCACTTAGTTCATGGAAAAACATAGCACTTTGAGAACTCTTAACCCTAGCCGTCCCGGTTCGTCCAGAGAGTCCCTTCCAACTTCATAGAACGTTTCTGATCAATTCTAATCAATTCTTAACGTATTCTGTTCGTTAGTTTTGATTGGATTAACGTTCTCCCTGATTGGATCGCCAATCAAATAGGATTCCGCACTATTTGATCTGGTTTCATGTTGCATCAGTTAGTACTCCGTACGTACACAGTCCTAACAAGTGGTATCAGAGCTTTGGCTCTTGATTCTACGTGGATTCAATCATGTTTTTGCAAAAGTCAACGTTTTCAATAAAAAGATCCGTTCTTGTTGCATTAAAAATCAGTTTTTACGAGTGCAGGTGTTCAAAAGTTAGTCTTTTTCGACTATCAGCCGATTAGGGTTTTAAAAATTCTGTTTTTACGTGAAAAGTTTGAAAATTTTCAAATTCAGCAGTCTCAGTCGCCCGATTGATCCACTCGCACGACTGAACTTCACTCGCACAAACACAATCGCACGATTGGCCCAGTCGTTTGCTCAATCGCACGATTGACCCAGTCGTTTGTTCATTCGAACGATTGACCTAGTCGTCTGCTCATTCGTATGACTAAGCTCAATCACACGGTTGAGTCTAAGTCGCATCCCCAGTCGCATACCCAGTCAGTTTGTCAAGTTTTCAGACTAGTTCATTATGGATACACAACACTTTGCTCTCTCAGCCGGGAAGGACTCCAGAATGCAGAATCTTTTGCTATTGGAGAATGAGATCGGGAATCACAATAAACCATCAAAGCTTCTGTCTCTTGATGAATATCCTCAATGGAAGTAATGGTTTGAGATTCATCTGAATGGAGTGGACACAAACTTATGGAGCACTATTGAGACTGGCTACACTATGCCTGTTGGAGCTGATGGTATTCCACTGACTCTAAGTCGTTTGAGTGATGCACAAAAACTTGCCTACAATGCTGAGAAGAAGGCCTATGCTTTATTAACACAGTCCATTACGAAAGATATCTTCCATCAGTTCTCAGAACACAAGCAGTGCAAAAAGTTATGGAAGGCTCTTGAGAAACGTTACGAAGGAAATGCTATGCTTAAGACTCTAAAGACTAAAGCTTTGAAGAAGGAATTTGATAACTTCTTGTCTATTTGGAATGAAAGTTTGGATGATGTGATCGACTGCTTCTATCATTTGATGAGTGAACTGCACACTCATGGTGTTAAAACGTCCATGGAAAGATAAAGTGTCGAGTTTGGCTGAAGGGTTACCTAATATGTGGGATTCATTTGTTTCCATTTTGAGACATAATGCTATGCTGGAGACATTGGACATAAATGACTTTATTCTGAATATGAGGGAGGAGAGGTTCGACATAAGTACAAGTCTAAAAAGGGAAACTACTCTCAGAATCCTTCTCTCTACAATGTGACTCCTACTACAACGTCTTCTAGTGCACCTTTGCAGACTGCTTTCGTGTCTAACACATCTGCAAGCATCCCAAGTGCATCCTCAAGTTGTGAATCAGGTAAATCATCAAGTGTCCAATTCAGTTCTCCAGAAATTCAACCGACGAATTTAACTAAAGAGAATTTGGGCAACGTAACTGTTGAAGTAGCTAAGGAGCATATGGATCTACTTGCTGCTGTGGTACATTCTTATGACAGGTTAGTAGCAGGAAGGATTGGTAACTACCACTTGGCCAATGAAGATTATGAGCACGTGGATGAAACTGAGCTGGAATGGATGGATATCATGTGGGCTCTCGCTAGTGCTGTGCATAGAGCTAAGAAGTTTGTTCAAAAGACGGGACAAAACCTGGTGGATACAAAGGATACAACTTTTGGATTTGACAATTCAAAAGTCACCTGTTTCAACTGCGGTGAAAAAGGCCATTTCAAGAGAGAGAGTGTCAAACCTAAGAAGACAGGAAATGGCAACCCGTTTT
>BJCO01466104.1:0-12325 GCA_018326465.1 Flaveria floridana
GAGATGGTGGCTTAAATGTTCACTCCGGCGGAGATAATCGCAACGGCGGTGGTGGTGACGGTGGCGGTGGCGGTGGCGGTGGGGAGGTGCAACCTAACGATCGGCGTGTGAGATCAAGAGGTGATAGAAGGCGCTCGAAGCCGAATCCTAGGCTCAGTAATCCACCGGATAATATTCACGGGGAACAGGTTGCCGCCGGCTGGCCGGCGTGGCTATCGGCGGTCGCCGGAGAAGCAATCAACGGGTGGACTCCCCGGCGAGCTGATACTTTCAAGAAGATCGATAAGGCAAGTGTTTATCAGCAATGTTGTATGTTGAAATTGAAATCTTGTTCATTACTTGTTGATCAATTACTTGATATGATAGAAATGATTTGGCATGTAACTTTGGAAAATGACATTTACAATGGATTTGTGATGTTTATTGTTTATTGATTGGTGGATGTGTGTGTGTGTATGTTTGATGTTGTGGTTAGATTGGACAAGGTACATACAGTAATGTGTACAAAGCTAAGGACACAATGACAGGAAAGATTGTTGCGTTGAAAAAGGTTCGGTTTGACAATTTAGAGCCCGAGAGTGTGAAGTTCATGGCCCGTGAGATTTTGATATTAAGGCGTCTTGATCATCCAAATGTGGTGAAATTGGAAGGATTAGTGACATCAAGAATGTCGTGTAGTTTGTATCTTGTTTTTGAGTATATGGAGCATGATTTGGCTGGGCTTGCTGCTAGTCCTACAATCAAATTTACAGAGCCTCAGGTTATATTTAATTTCTATAATTAAATTAACTTACAATGTTGTTTAAATGTTCTTAACTGTGAGCTTTTTATGAATGTTTATAGGTCAAGTGTTACATGCATCAGTTGTTGTCTGGGCTTGAACATTGTCACAACCGCTATGTGTTACATCGGGATATCAAGGGGTCAAATTTGCTTCTTGATAATGATGGGGGCTTGAAGATTGCTGATTTTGGTTTAGCATCCTTTTTCGATCCTAATCACAAGCAGCCAATGACTAGCAGGGTGGTTACTTTGTGGTATAGACCACCAGAGCTTCTTCTTGGTGTTACTGATTATGGTGTAGGCATTGACCTATGGAGTGCAGGGTGCATATTAGCGGAGTTATTGGCTGGAAAACCTATCATGCCTGGACGTACAGAGGTAGTTAAATATCTTTTTATTCACAATTATATAACTTTGTGGAGTTATTTGGAAGTTAGAGATGGTAATTTCAACGGGTTACTTAAAAATCGGTTTAACTTGGCTTGTTTTCTTCGGTTTCTTTGGTTATTTGATTGGATTTGTCAGGTTTTCTATTAAGTTTTTTTAATTTCTGCTAATGCTTCATGTGAATTGCTATCTACCCCCTTTCAAGGTAGAGCAGCTTCACAAGATTTTCAGGTTATGTGGTTCACCTTCCGAAGAATATTGGAAAAAGTTAAAGCTTCCACATGCAACAATGTTTAAGCCCCAACAGTCATATAGACGATGCATAAAAGAGACGTTTAAAGATTTTCCACCATCATCATTCCCGACGATTGAAACCCTTCTCTCTATTGATCCAGCTGAACGTTTAACAGCAACAGCTGCTTTGAGAAGTGAAGTGAGTGCATCTTCTCTTTTCTTGCAATACAGGATCATTAAATTTGTTCCATTTGAATTGATGTAATTCGTGTCCTGATGCCCATTACGGTTTTTTTTCTCCCAGTTCTTTACAACAGAACCATATGCCTGTGATCCTTCAAGTCTTCCAAAATATCCACCCAGCAAGGAGATGGATGCCAAATTACGTGATGAAGAAGCTAGAAGGTGAGCAGTGATTTAAGTCATAAGAAATAATGAAATATATTGAGTTTAGAAAATTATCCATCAACTCGGATCGTGATTTGAAGTTCATTTTATGGTAGACTGAGAGCTGCTGGTAAATCAAATGCTGATGGTGTGAGAAAAGCTCGTGCACGTGAAAGATCTGCAAGGGCAATGCCTGCTCCTGAAGCCAATGCGGAACTGCAAACAAACCTTGATGTATGTCAACTAACTTTAATTTTTTTGATAACAATTTAATATTCGCCTGTGGGTTATGGTACTAACGTTTCACTTAGGTATTGGATGTGTGTTACACTTATGTTAGAGATGACAAGCTGGGCAGACAGGGTGGGTCATGTAATGGGTCAAAATGGTTCGATCTAAAACTGGTTGTTTTTATACGGGTTGGGTTGACGTGTAACGCATTTTGTTCTTTATTTGTGCTTAATTATGATTATAAAATTTTATTGTTGCAACAGAAATCAAAACATATATGAGTAAAACAACTTAAAGAGGTTGTATGCATTTAAACCTTACTTTGGATGACTTTTGACCCATTTTCATGATTCTTTGGCAGAAGCGGCGGTTGATCACACATGCAAATGCAAAGAGCAAGAGCGAGAAGTTCCCTCCGCCTCATCAAGACGGGGCACTCGGGTACACAATGAGTTCCTCAAATCACATGCACATGGATCAATTCTTTGATCCACCTGATGTCCCATACAGTTCCAATTTTTCATATGGCAAAGAACCTATCCAGACTTGGTCCGGCCCGTTGGTGGACCCTGGCCCGAGAAAGAAACACATCGATTCCACTTCCAAGTCATCAAAGAGCAAAATTCCGGGTCGGTCCCGGGAGAAGTAAATGAATGCCTAAAGACTGAAACACAAGTCGGAAAGAATGAAAGATGCAAATCTGCAAATGCTATTTATTCCAAAACATTTTTTCAAAATTTAAAAAAAGGAGAGGTGGGGTGAAGTAAATCATTTTGTTATTTTTCATTGTTTGTATTGTTTTTTGGAATATGATGAGCAGAAGAAGATCCTGTTAGTCTCATAGCAGTGTAAATGTGCGCCTACTTTCAAATAAACATAATTATTGAAAACGTGTTTTCTTTGAACTATCACACATCTATAAACAACAAGCTCTAATATAAATATAATAGCCTACATGGTGGGCCAAAACTTGGGCCCAACAAGTGTGAAACTTTATAGTTGGTAGCCCTACAATATGCAAAAATATGATGGTTAATGGGCTGGAAATAGAAGATAAGTATAGATAGATGGGCACCGGTCATGGGATGGGGGTGTTGGCATGTGTGCATGAAAACAAAAGTTGCCGCTAGTGATTAGTGAATGTGGTGAATTATAAATATGATGAGTCACTCATAATCAGGAAAGGGTGTGTTTAAGATGCGGCCAGGAGATGCTTATTATGCTCCCACAGGTTTCTTCGGTAGCTTTTGCAACACCATTTCTTCTTGGTTAGTTCTCAACCATACTTATTTTGTTGTGGTAAATGGTAATTATCATTTTACTAAATGCTAAATAATAGTTGCCTACTTACAACTTATAAGCACGGAAGAATGATGCTTGTTCCGTTAAGAAAATAGTGAAAATCATTTATAGATCCAAAAGATGCTAAAAAAAAGAGATTTATACTGTTCTTGTCTTAATTAAGCATGACTTAGGTGTACACATATGTGTTATTACTCGAATATTTTTTTGTTTTGGTTATCGAAGTATTATTTGAATTTATTATACTATTATTTATTAAATTTCTTTATAAAATTGATGTACATATAAATCTTTTAGAGACCTAATAAATGAGTTCACTATCACATACGATAATTTGGTTTTTACAATTTATTTACTAATAATTGTTAGGGTGGAGTTATTTAAAAAAGGAAAAAACTAAAAAAACATGAGACTGATTATTATGCATCATATCTTAGATTCAAGGGTTGAAAAAATTCGATGACACAATGATAATAATTAAAATTTTAAATGATGGACGAATATATTTTAGTTCTTAGCCACATTTCCAAGTTTCACTTTTTTTAACGGTCGTAAGTTTTACATACACAATTAAATTTTTTTAACATATCATAAAACAAGTGTTTTATATTTTTAAAATACGTATAATATTGATACATAAAAAACAAAGTATTCCTTCATGTTATTTCAGCTCTGTGTAATATTCGTCAGATCAATGTGAAATATTTGTTAGGTCACAGTGTCCAATGTTGATCATTATATCCAATGCTGATCATTATATCCAATACTGATGATTATATCAAATGCTAATCATTGTGTTATTTTTAAAACAATAGAGTTTAAACAACACAATTGTGAATTTTTTTTTACATTTTCCAGTTCATTGTGTAATCCTAATCAGGTTATTATGTAATTCTCGTCTAACAGCTCATTTTGTCTATTTTTAATCATTGAATCTAGTGTTGATCATTGTGTTATTCATTGTGTCTAATGTGACCATTGTGTTATGCATTATGTTTTTTTAAAATGGTGATATTTAAATAATACAATACTGAAAAATATAAACTTTTTATAATTCCAGTTCATTGTGTAATATTAATCAAATAATTATGTAATCCTCTTCAATTCAGAAGATTACACAATGACCTTAAAAAATTACACAATGAGTAAAAAAAGCGTTGTTTTTTATATCAACAGTATGCACGTTTTAAAAATAAAAAAAACTCGTCTATGATGTAATGTTTTTTAAAAAAATAATGGCATATATATAAAAGTTACGAGCGTTTAGAAAAATGTGAAACTTGAGAATGCGGAACATTATCAATTTTTCCTCCAACCTAATCTTGATAAAAAAAACATATGTCTACATCTTAATCCTTTTTACACTTAATATTTTTCAAATTAATCATTTTTACACTTTCTATTTTTTTCAAAACTTTATAGTCGAACATTTCCATATTGTTGTAATTAATTATTTTTGTTAAACATTTGGAAATGTAATAACAAAAGTAAAAGTAACCTTAACTATTGATTAAAGAAATCATTACAACAGTAAACTATAACAAAAGGCGAAATAATCTATGATTAAATGGATGACCAAATACGACTGAATTAGAAAGATATTACGACTGTTAAATTACTATAAAATTATTTAACTTAAACTTTATAAATCAAATAATATAATCGTGTTAGACTGAATTAACTAACAACAAAAAAAATTGTTGTTTGATACTTTTTTAGTGTATGGTTGAAGATAAAAATATTTGAAAGAATACTCCACAAAGTATGCTTTCTTTCAGGCATGTTACTTGTTTCAACAACAATTTTATTTTATTTTTTATAATTTCAGTTAACTTTGCACTTTGTAAAAATCCAAAAACACATTAAACTATCATGTTTTTACTTCTTTACTGTTTATATATGTTGTCATTCGTGTTGCAGCCTTAGCTTGTTATGTTGCTGTTGGCTGTTCCGAAACTGTTGGGGCCGTCAACGATATCCAGCTACTCCTTTGATGGCTCCACCTCAAGGCCCAATGGACGATCGTTTTGAACAATTAACAGGTCCCCACAGTCCATTTGGAGGCCCTAGACCACCTGGTCCTGCAGGCCCAATTCATGATCGTCGTGGTCCTCGTGGAAGTTTACCAGGCCCCCATAGTCCATTTGGGGCGTCTCACCCACCTGGTCACAGTCCATACGGCGTGTCTAACCCACCCGGTCCTCCAGGCACAGTTGATCATCAACTCGGACACTTAGGAGGTCCTCACAGGCCATTTGGGTTGTCTGATGCTCGCAGTCCTTCAGGCCAAGTTGATCAACTCGGACACTTAGGAGGTTCTCACAGTCCATTTGGGTTGTCTGATGCACCCGGTCCTCCAAGCCAAAATGGGTCGGCTATACAACACGGTGCAATGCTGCACCGTGGACCTCCCCACTCACATGGGCTGCCGGGCCTGCCTGGACCTCCTCCTGGCGTACAACCCGGGCTGCTTTAATCTGCTGCAACTGGTAGAGTTTTGAACGGTTGAAGTTGCTTGTACATACCAAGGTGCAATAAAAGATGCATGGTTTTTATGTGTATTAAGCATCACTCAGTAGTTATATCTAGATATCTTTATGTATGTAACAAACATTTGCAACATCTTCTGTAGATGATCTTAATTTGCCAGATAAAAATATAGTAAACTTGTGAATGTATGCAAGTGTATGGTGTGCTATATATGTCATACCCATAATTTCTGAACAAATAAAACTCTGTGCTATGCATACGATCTTATGATTTACAACAAGTTTTGCTCAAATATCATATCTTAGTTGATCCATTAATTTTGATAGTTTGTAGCACAAATTCCCGATGCGTAGTCCACTTTTAATACATTGATGTGCAGTATTTAAACAACTGTGAGAGCTTTGGAACTAATCATCAACTAAATAAAATTTTAAGCAACTGAAAATATATAAACATGGTAACAGGCTATAAAATAATAACATATTATTATTCATTTTATTGCAAGTTTAAGTGAAGGTCGACGAAATTGAGTTTTAAATATGTACAACTTCTAAATTTCATTGCAAGACTTCTGTCACAACAATATTTACGAATGACTGTATTCTTGTAATACTAAAAAATATATGATATAAAAGAGGCAAAAACTAAAAGGTTTTATGAAGGGAAGAGATGTTTTTTAATCCATTTTTAAAAATCTATAACATGGATTAGCAAAACTGCAGACTTTTGTCCCATTTTACATGACAAAGCTCCTTAACCGCTAAAAGTCATCTAAACCAACTCACACTTCAAGTTTGAGTGATCATATAAGTTTGAACTTGTGACCATCCCACCACTCGCGGGACAAAAAACAAGTTGGCGACACCAAAGTTGGTTTCTATATGTTACGCAAATCATGACCGTCGGTTCCATTCACACAAAATACACAGTTAAGGACAGAATCTTGTTACAAGAAAAGACATGCTGACGTGTCATTTACCCATGTGAGTTAAGATCCTGCTGATCAAAGCCTCTTTTTTCCCAGCAACAGTAAGCTTGTTGGCTGTAAGGTAGTACTTCAGCTCTTGTACAGTCAAATCCTTCAACTGCGTTACAAACATTACAAATTACAACTAATTAAGAATAAATAGAAAATTGACATGCTTAAAATGCCCTTGAATACAGACAGAAATAGTAAACATCACCTTTCCATCATCAGCAAGTTTGCCCCAATCATAATACGCACACTTGTTAATCGCTTCTTCAGCAACTTGTTTCCTTTTCTTATTGCCCTTTCCATGGGTTGTCTTTTCATCTTCTTCATCGTAGTTTTCTCCATACACACAAATCTTGAATTCTTCTAATGTTTTAGCAATACCTGGCCTGCAATAACACAGTCAATTCTATAAGCATACATATATGTATGCATGTGCGTATACGCGCGCGCGCGTGTGTGTGTAAGTAAAGATATTACTTAGCCATGCCCTCTTCATCTGGAAGAGTTTCATCAACAATTTCAGGCATCTCATCTTCATCAAGGGCCATAGCTTGTACTAGTGCATAGTGGCTCTGCAATGCTGCAATATGTGTTTCACTTGCATTAGATTTTTAGCTTTTATATACGTTGAGAACCGAGCTTTAAATATGATACACAAGAGGTTATGTAATCGTTTCTCTCCCTACTTCAATTTACATGTTATGCACGTGCGTTACATGTTTCTCAACATAATAGTGGTTTTTAAAATGAACACGACCCTACATACATACATACATACAAAAAAAAATTACCAGGATTGGAGAACTGGCAGACAGAGAAATCTTTTAAGTCAACACGTTTGACCAAAGCAGTAGCCTTTTGGATTTGTTCATCAGTGGCCAAGGGCACACCACTAGTATCTGCATGAAGCTGCAATAAGTAGACAAAAACATTATTATTGGTATTATTAATGCTAATGAAACCATCAAAACAGACTCATGGATTTAATTATAAAATTTCACGTTTAACCTAAAATATAACTTTGAAATGATCATTAATGTACTCACTTTACTATATAGCATGTTTATGCTAGACGCTTGTTACGTAATAATTTTGACGATTTCTAGAAAGTATATTGTGAGCATATTTATAGTTTAAAAAATTGGAAAGCTGAAAACACCATAAAAGCATAAGTATCATGACAATTAAACCAAGGTTTTTTCTTGCCTCTTCAATGGGTCTTATGTCATCAGAATATGGAAGATATATCATGTGCATTCCTGGTGGCTCAATCTGACCACCACTATCAATGATTTCCTCCTGTGCATCAAAAAATAAAATTGAGAATAACCACGCGAGAGTAAATGAAGAATAAAGCAGCATGTTCGTGAGAACTAAGAAATAAAATTAAAGAGCCAATTGAATGAAGCGTTCATTCAATCAAAATCCACAATATATTTAAACAAGCAATAGAAAAAAGCACAAGCATTTTCATTTTATTATGAGCACAAGATTTCATTTTCAAGTTCCAAATATATGCACTCTCATATTCCTATGTATGTGAACCCCACAATATGAATATGAGCATATATGTAACTGATAAATGATAAATTTTTGGTTCATATAGAAAAGTATAAAAAATTGTTATAGTGTTTTTTTCATTTCATCTTTTGCAATGAATGAGAAAACAAGTTAAAAAGGGTGCCTTGAGCCAAACAGGTCAACCCATGAAACCCGTTTAAACCATGAATTTGAAAATATCTTACTTGTGCAATCAGACCAACTAATTGAGGTCGAGATGAACTCCCGTAAAATGCAACTGCAAAACTGAAATCACAAAAAGTATAAAGACGTTGACTAATCCTAAAGAAACATACATATATTAACTATAAGATGTCATTCAGACCTATCTAATTAAATGGATCAATCACAGAATATTCCTTGAAATAGAAAAATATTATTTCCAAGTGCCTAACCGTTTGAGACGTATCATAGATCTGTGAAGAGCAATGAAGATGCAAGTGCTACCCATAACTTCCTGCAAAAACATAAAAGTACTTACATATGAAATTAAGGTGAAATATTTTGGTCATGTTAGCAGTAGTATTTAGGTATCTTTTAAAATTATCATATGGTTGTTAAAAAGATGCCATCTCATGACAATTTCTTTTTGCCGTCTAAAAATATTTACATTATACAATCACATAGATATCTCACATAGTTTCTTACCTTACGTGTTATATTTCCTTAATGAAGTTTATCAACCAAAATCAACTCTACGGTGTTCATCAAGTTCATGATACATGAAAACAATAGATAAAGTTTCAATCTATGTTCTGGCTTATAAATCAATCAAATGCTTATTTGTATTCTATATCTACACAACACATGGTATATCCAACAAATTTGTAACAACAGAGTATCACGCCAAACTTTGATTAAATATAACCAAAAGTTTAGGTATGAAAATAACCTCATCGCTAGGCCAGACAAATAGTGATGGCTTTAAGTTGTGATAATCCCTCAAGCAACTTAATGGCTTGAACCCTAAAAGCCGTAAGTTTCCTGTTGATACTCTCTTGATTTCTGAAAGTTCTTCTACTGTAAACGTGATATCCTCACTATAAAGGTATACGGCACAGTCGATTAAGATTATTACATCAAAAACAAAGCATTGAAACAAATTGCTGCAAATTCTCAACCAACCAAGTGAAATTTGCAACACAATTCAACAAGTCACTAAATTTGAAACTCACTTCTTGTATGTTTGAAAACGCTTTATAGGACCTTTCACAATTGCTCCAGTGTCAGCACAAATGAATGATCTTTCTCCCTGCAAAATGGGGAATCCATGAGCGGATTTATCTTACGAGAAAAGAAGTCCCCAAAAAAGCAAATGATAAGAACCGAACTAGTCGGCTTGATTTCCCTGAAACAGAATACAAATACAACCACTTCAAGAGGACTAATCTCCAGATACAAGACACTTATTAACAAGATAAAACTCCACACCTGAACTACAACAGAGAATTGCATATTTAAACATAAAACTCAGTTAATTCCCCCTAAAATTCTCCTAATATTCAGCCACTACCTTCAGCCTTCCCACACTACTTTTGCCCTCAACTGACCCGAGAAAGAATAGGGTCTAGGTCGGTTGACCCGACTCTTCTGGAATGTGGAGTTCGTATCAGGAAATTTGTTTAAAAATAATTACTTCAAATAGATGTCGTGGTCGGTGAGTATTTTTGCAAATTTACCAAGTGATTTTGCAAATATGTTGCTATTTTATTATATGCAAAATTACCAACAGATTTTATGGTTTATAAAGCAAGCATCACAAATTCAAGAATCAAATACAAAAAAGCAAGTGATTAATTACCTTTAAAGGGAGATTAGTGACAGAATCTAGCCATGTAACTTTCCCTGGAACAACAGTAAAAAGAATCAGTTCCCAATGCCCACGACTTTCCATTTTGTATTTTTTGTTGAAAGGATTATAAAAGCAGTTTGCTGACCTGGAACAGTGGGACGAATGAGAGCATATGTATTCAGTTCAATCGATAACCCACCTGCAATCATAAAACTGATCCTACGAACTTTCCGTTTCTTGAACATGCGTTTTCTTAATTGTTTATTCATGTCTTCAAATCTGAAAATATTCAAACGCTTTTATAAAATTGATTTAGTCTATAACATGAAGAATTATAATAAAATGTATGTAGCTATGTATAAGTTTGATAATTTCGTTATCGTTGTTCTCTCCGTTTAATGTCAACCTTCACTCATTGAAGATGGATACATGATGTTTGTGTTTTTCTATTTTTTTGTATGTTCATAAATAGCACCTATTAGCCTTAAATTACTTAAAACTCACAACACAAGAACAAAATAACTTAAACCATGCATACCTTTCTCCAGCCAATGGCATGAACTGAGCAAGCTCATCACCATCCAATCCAATCAAATCCTGATATATTAAAGATTAAAGCAACAACATATAGGTAACTATAAAACTTGTAATCTTAGACATATATTCATAAAGTCAACATACAGCATAAAAAAGTGAGACGTTAAATTCTTCATTTGGCCTACTTAAAGGAAGAAGTTCAATTGTGATTCCAAGGTCTTGTGCATCCTGCAACATTTGAAAATAAGACTCTAGCAATACTAAATAAAACTCAAAGAATTGTTTGATTGTTATCTTACTTTTAATAACAGCGTGTCAGCATTAATAATTTATTTTAATAAAAAAAATTTACCTTAGCTCGCTGCAATGTTGTTCTAGTCATGTCTAGTTTTGTCACTCCTTTGATACTTCCAAAAGGATCATCTTCATTTGTCAACAACAAGATGCGTTTATCAGCAGTCTTGGCAGATCTGAAGAGTTTATCAAATTGTTTTTATAATGTGGGAAATCCATAATGTTGGAGTAAAAAGCTTAAAATAACATACCCTTTACGCAGTAGCGCTTGTGCAACCCAGAGTGCATTGTACAAAGAATTATTCCTAGATCCAGGAACAATACCATACTCACTCCCGATAACTTTACTGAAGGATTCTGCATTCATATTACAGACATAATGTCCAACAAAATCCAAGTAAAATGCGCAGAACCATGGCAATAAATATAAACTATCAAACAGGTTATATAAACACTTTGGAATCCTAAAAGGAAGATTGTGTGAATTTAGTGAGATTACACCACAAGCGTACCTTCTACACGATCAAATTCTTTTATAAACCTTGCTGTAAGGCTGTCCAGATATTCTCTCTCAGCAACATTAAATACATAAACACCATTGAGATCTTGTAGATTTTTCTTCTCTCTCTGCCAATAATGTTTACTACTTGAAATTCCGGTATTGATTATTGTAGGGTGTTAAAACCCAAATGATTACATGCTATCTCTTTATATAGTCGTTAGAACTAACTAACTGACTTTTACAATTACACATTTAGCCCTTCTACTTTGCACTAAACACACTTAGAACTAAAAGTATACTCTAACAGCAAAAACTAAACATACAATACAAAGAATTAACTAACACAACTAACATTCACCCCCTTTAATTCTTTCAACAGAAATTAATAAATTAAAATTTGAATTGGCACCATTTGACTTCCAGGTTTAGCCATTGTTCATCTGAATGAAGAAAGTTAATGCCATCCTTTCTATTAAAAGAAACAAGCGTGCTTAAAACTGTATACAAACAACCATATTTTAGCTACAAGACCAAACTAGGATTTTTTTTGCTGTATTTAAGTATGCAGAATATGATCTCATGTCTGTTGGGAAGCCTTGGCTTTCCTCATCTTCATGTAAAAGAAACCAGCAAATGAGACCATGGAGAAAGCAGAAAAGTAGACAGATGCAATATCAAGTGACACATGGCAACCTGTGATTGCTTGGTTCTTAAAGAAGTTGTTAACTCTATGAGCATCTGTGGTCTGATCATATGCCACCTCTGCTTCCTGAGCATTACATACAAATGAGTTGTTTGAAGCGAAGGGCGAGCCACATTCTTGTGTGTGCGGGTCTTGTCCTTTTCAAAA
>BJCO01466105.1:0-11969 GCA_018326465.1 Flaveria floridana
CCAGAAATAATCACCGCCGACCACCACCACCGCAAAGCACCACCGCCACCGCAGATCTGAACCGCCACCGTAGATCTGAACCACCACCGCCACCACCACCGCAAGCACCACCGCCCGTCACTCCACATTCACGTCTGACCATGGGTCAGACTATGGTCGAGGTCTGACCGGGTAGGCGCTCCGGTCAGACGTGATCTCCGGTAAGAGCCTCGCAACCAAACAGCCCTTATCTGACCGAGTCAGACGCTCGCGTCTGACCAGGCTCGGGCAGACGCAACCAAACAGGGGCTTAGCCCGTTTAACCGCTTCGGTTCTACATTTTTGAAACCATTGTTTAGCATTGACCGAAAACTTTAGTAAGCAAAACTTTTTTAGGAAAAAAAAAAAGAAACAAATTATGCTTAGTTTTCGTTCAGTTTCACTAAAAGAACCTCTTAATAGATTGAGATATTCTTTTCTTTTCTTTTAACAACAGTGGTCATTCAAGACGTTTATCTAAAAAAAATAAAACCCGAGTTCCTAGAGAGTACTTTTATGCACCTAGGTTAATGAATTGAAATAAGAAAAATTAAAATTAACTGCATAAAAACTGCAACAAACCATAAAATGTGAATCAAGTTGCACATATCTAAGCAAAGAACAAATATAGGATCGGTCATTGAACTTAGTCGAATTGATAACATTTTCCTTATGAGCATTAAAAGGCCAACATGGCAAATATGCAATAAACATCCTTCCGCAGGTGTGAATGGAAAATTTGAATTCAAACAACAAAATCCCTAAATGTGGATGAAGCTGGATTCAATCAAAACTACACAGTAATTTCTAGTTTTAGATTATGTAACCAGTTGCCCATTCACCAAGCCCGAGACTAAACTAAATTCGCTCTACCTGCGAGATGGTTCACACCAGACCGAGCCGGTGCCAGCCCCACCAAGCCCACACAGGTTTTTCCTTCTTTCTATTACTTACAAAAATATATGTCCAGGTTTAGATTGGTAAATAAAAATAGATAAGCTTCATTACTGTCTATTTGGAGGACGGGCCCGTGAGAAAACAGAACTGAAACCAGAAAACGTTCGCCCTAAGACGCTAGAGTTTGAACTTCCTCCTTCTGTGATGTTCAACTCGTTTGATGCTCGGGGTGTGTTTCTAGCTTCTTTGGGCACATCTGGAAGGACCTGCAACATATACAAGACCAGATTAGAAAAGAAAACATGTATTTATTAAATTTCACAAGAAATGACTAGCCCAGAAATAACCTTTAAGCCAGAGGTAGAGACAGCAGTTTCCAAAGGCCGCTTAGCCTGAAAATGAAACTCATTACTCCATTTTTATTTTTCTTTTAAAATGTAAAAAAAACATAAGTAATGTATTAACTATGATTGCAAAAACATTGCACTACCGATATATTATACACAAATAAAAGCTATCAGGGGACTTCTAGCACATTGCATTCTTCTTTTAGCTAATTATATTAGTTTGATCAACTTGAGAAAAAATGCTCCCCAAATCAATCTATTCTTACTAATGATGTTAAATTGAAGCCCTCCTAGTAAGGAGCAAATACTATAGTGACATGACATAACAAACTAATTATTATACTGAAGTGGATAGAAAAACATACCCTGGGAGACACAGGGGGAGATGATTGTAGTTCCTCTATCTGAACTGGTGGCAAGGACACAGCCTGCAAACAATATTAAATGAAGAAAATATAATCAAAATTGATGATTGCGGTTCATTATTGTGTTTTCTGTCAGCATATATGCATCATACCACTTATATATGGAGTTACAAGTAACAATTCGATCCAATTACTAATAAATGCTTTGACTATGAACTGTGTTTTATTTCAAACAGGTCAAATCTAAGTATCAAACGAACTTTTAGCTAAACCGACAATGGGCAATGCATACAACCTCATAAAGGTTTTATCCAAAATTAGACTTCTTATTCTACCATCTTTCTGTAGTCTCATAATTAACACATTATCATTTTTTACATATATAAAATTTGAGAACTAACACTTAGCTGAGTCAACCCAATCCTACCTAGTCATGTTCGACTCATACTAGAAAATGACATTTTCTAACCCGTTACCAAACCCAACCCAGCCACCACCATATCAGATTGATGTAAGGCAGAGTAGACAAATAAAACATGGAGTTAGAAATCGTACCCTATGTGGCTGTTCAAGAACTGGCTTTGATAAATTAGATTGGTTTCCCTACAAGCGATTAAAAATGATCAAAATAAGGTGGAATAGAGTTCTCGCTAAGCTGGAAGGTTAGAAGAAAATAAATCTTTCCCATGCAATTTATAGATTTCAAACTATAAAAATCAAATTAAAATATAAAAATTTACTAGGACTGCAGACATCATCCTAACAAATTCAATTTCAGAGTTCATATCAACTAACTACAACAAGGCTATTATTTTATACCTGATTTTCCATAGATATGGCAGTGCGTATCAACCTCTCCACTCCTAAATTTGTATCATCCTGCACACGTGTCAAGTCAACAGTTTGAAAAAAGCATATAATAACTTTGACCTCACTTTCAAACATTTAATGCCACAAAAACCATTACCTGTTTCAGTTCAAACATACTCAGCCTGCTCTCCTGTAACAAAAGAATATTGTTAAATCATGACAAGAAAAATAAATAAACATCTTTAAGAGTCACAAGGAAATGGATAAAAACCACATACCAGGGTGTAAACCTTGTTATGTATAGATTGAACATCATCAGAGAACACTTTAGTTTTTCCACGTATTGCAGAAACCTACAAGTTTTTTGACAAAAATTCCATAAATCAATGCAAGTTTTGAGTTTTTTTATATTAAGGTATTCAATGTCTTTAAGTACCTCTTCTTTTGTAGTAGCAGTAATTTCTGCAACCTCATCTAAACTACAGTCTACACGATCAATTCTTGAAGATAGATGCCGTTTGGTAACCTAAACAACATATACAAGAAACGTAACTAAAGAAAATTGAAAAAGTTGAATGAAATCCAGTTAAAAGTATATTAAGAGACAATTCATTGAACAATTAATAAGAAACAAATGAATACAATACCGCAAGTGAAGAGTAGACAGTTTCAAGTTGTTTAGCTACTGCATTTGTTGCATCAGATAAACTACGTCTTGTAGCAAACATCATATCAGGAAGTTTCCAGCCCTGATAACAAAATGACAAAAATAGTATAGAAGTTGTAGTAACAGTAAGATCAGTTAATTTTGCACATTCATGAAAATGAATATAGCAAAGTTTTAGTTGATTTATACATTACTTGCTAATACAGCTTCTGAAACATAGATGATTTGTATCTTAAGAGGAAATAAAAAGCAAATTTTAAAGTAAATATCAGCTTCTTATTATTACCTTCCACCAAACATAACCATATCCCACAACAGCAACAATGATAATGACACCATATTTGCTGCCTGCATGAGTGAAAAGTATATCAAGTATCATGAACTGGAGTAGTACAATAGAAAATGAAAACTGCAAAGTTCATATAAACTAAAGCCTATTGTAACTGCATGTACACTAAAATAGTAAAATTTAACAAAAAAAATTTACAAACCTCCTGAACCACTAGAGGTCACAATGGTTACAGGTCTATTTGATGCCAGAAGTTGCAGTTCCTGCCTTAGGCTATTGACCTGTTTAAAGTAACAAAAGACAACAATCCAGTAATTTTAAAATGCATATGTAAAGCGAAATTTAATCATCATATAATACATTGTAGTTTTAACATATCATGGAAATGCTGAACATGAACATTCAAACCTGTGCCAACAATGAGTCATTGAGTGGCTTTGGTTTGGAAGTGGGTTTCTCATCATGACTAATTAATTTAAGTACCTAGACAGAAAGAGTGTCAGAAAAACTTATATACAAAAATAACAAGTTTGTTAACTGGGTATATATAAATAATACATGATCTTATACACAAGGAACGAGTAATTAACTAGAAAAGAAAATGCTTACTTTAGAAGCACCAGAGAAAAGATCAGTAACACTGGGCATGCGACCTTCTTTAGCAAGAACGGACCCAACAAGCCCTAGAAATACAAGATGGTATAGTCAGTTAGCCCGTTTGGGTTTTATCAAGAAACTGAGAGAACAATCAAGAGTACATCAAAGTGCAAGAAAAGTTTCTGAACAACAGACAAATTATAAGGCCAAATACGGTCTTGCCAATGGCACAAAGAAAAAAGAACAATCGATGCTCATTATAAGCAAAATTACATCTTGCTGCACCACAGCATTTTAGAAATCAGATAACTCAAGCTCACATAAACTATTTACAGTGCGTGAAGTAGAATAGAGCTTTGAGAAGCAAGTATTCCTTACGAGAATCCATTGACCAACATTTTATTCATTCCCATTAATGCAGACAGCAAACAGTTAGTTAAGTAGCCCAATACCGAACCAAAAAAAGCTAACTTGACATCTGAAACAAACCCAATTCAAACCCTAGCTCCAACAAACAACTTTAAAACAACCCAATCCTGTAGTTTTACCCAGCACAATCACGTTCAATGAAGCCCTAGCAAACACTAAAACACTAACAGATGACTAATCATAACCAGCAATAATTAGTGACGATCCTCAATCAACGAAACCACGAACCTAATTAAACCATTAGTTACCTGCTCCGATAATAATCGTCAGCTTCCCAATAGGAAGAGCCATCGTTTAATCAATCAATCAATTAATCAATCAATCAATCGAAGGGGATTATGCGAAAACGGTGATCATCTATATTAGGAAAGCGTGGGGAACAAGAAGCTTCAGTCGATTAATTGTTCTTTAATTTTTCTCTATAATGTCAAAGTTTTCACCACAGGCATAAACAAACCCTAGCTCGTGATCCTCCAACAGTGACGTCATAAGCATGTTTGTTGTACGTTTCGTTTTTTTAAGTATGTCAGCCCGGTGCTTAAGCCCAGTTTCAGCCCATCATAAGCCCAAACCTATTTTTCTTCTCATGTTCTTAAAAGGCTAAAACAAATTTCTTGCATTTGTTATACATATGAAAGAAAAAACATTTGGCTTAATGATACTTATTAGTTTTAATCTTCATTTTATGAGATGAGATCAGCAAAAATAGCTTTAATCTTCATTCTTTTCAATATATCGTGTTGATTTATATTCATGATAAATAACATTATTAACCAAGCTACCTAGCTATCATAATCTTCAATTATCTCCATGCTTAATTAGTGGCAAACCAAAATTATCTCCATACACAACCGAATCAAAAGTTTACACCACCGGACCAAAAAGGATAAAAAAGAATAAGGGGCACCCCGGTCCCTATGATACCTGGCCCATGTACTTAATAATCTTTATTTTCCCCCACAAGAGTGTGTGTTTTCTCTTAAATATTTTATTTATTTATAGTTTACATTTATACTTTAATTTAACTTTGATACTTTTTTTTAAACATCAGGAGGAATTTTATATCTTCACACAGCTAGCAAGAAGCTAGAAGTGAGAAAGAAAATAAATTTCATTATAAGAAGTGATTTCTGATACTCTTATTATGATGGAATGTTTGTGTCCTTGTCCATGGTTTTCTCTCCACTCAAATTATGAGAAGTTTTCACGTAAATCATATATTGTTTGTAATTGTTTTATTATTCTATTAATTGATTACTATCTTAGTTTATCACTTAATCCTTGCTTCATCCACACATAAATTTTGGTTATACAGGAATCATATATATAATATTCCAAGGACGTTAAAGATGAAATATACATGAAACCAAACTAAAAACCTAAAGTCAACTAATTTATAGGTTATTTAATTGAGGATCTACTATTTATTGTGTGAACTAAACCTGATTTGTAATTATTTTGAACAAAAAATAAAAAAAAAAACATTATGAAAAAAATGAGCATGAATGCGGGTCTCAACATCACCAACTAAACTTGATTTGACCTTAAGATGGTAGATTATATTGAGGCATCAACATCTTCAATTTTGATTGGGACGCAGGCTTAGGTTGCATAAATCATTTTCGATACACATAATCAGTACATATGACATTTATGACAAAGTATGTACTCATTTTAATTTATATAGAAACGACCAAATTCGATTTATTATTTTCCCAAAATTGTGGAGACTCAAGTAGATAGGGAGACCAAAACAGGTTCCATAAAAACACAACATATAATTTCATATGTTTTTTATCGCTGCTGATTGAGCGCGACGTGGCCTGGCCCAGCGGGTTCTGGAAAGGGTGATGGTGCACTTTCAGAACTCGAACATGTCGTGGTGTGCATCCGAACTTCAGTTTGCGCATGGTCCATAGACCGATTATCATTTATGCACAATAGTTAAAACTCCTGGATAATTTGTTTTACTCAAGTGGGTATTTGAAACATCAAAGTTGAATTGCTCAATCTACCATAAAAAGTTATAAACCAAGTCAATTGCATTGAAGATGTTCAATGTTAGAAGATAAAATTCAATTGTTTCAATATAAATACCAATGTGATCATTGATTGAAACAGAAATAAACAATTCAAGATTTCTAAATTTATCAAAGTTTCAGCAATCTTGATCATCCTTCATCTTCTTTCTTGAGGTAACAGTTCGGATTTCGAGTCCATACCGACTATACAAACTGTTTCAGTTGTTATACCTAGGGAAACAAACGAGTTGAAACACAAGATTTGTTTTAAAAACCCGAATTGAACATGAATCCTCAATCACATTTTTCTACCTCTGTCATATTCTTCTTTTACAATTCTTATATTTTGTTTTATTTCAATTGTAAAAAATTGCAATTTACCGATTTCTTTTCAATTCTTGTATTGTAATTAAATAAATAAAAAGTGTTTTATTTTTTATTAACAATTATTTTAGACTTGCACCTGCAAATTGTTTAATTCTACAATTGTATTGTTGAATTTCCTATAACCTAAGTCTCTTTGTCCCTTTAAATTTTTTTAAAGAGATATCATCTTAAACAATATTCTAAACAGATTATAAAGCACTTGATAACAAGAAATGATATTATTTTCTCACACGTGCAATAGAATATTCACTATCAATTCTGAAACAACTTAATAAACATATTATGCACATAAAACACATTGCACACAACAAACGAAACATTGTAAGCCAAACCCTTAATTATCTCATCATTTTATTCTTCTTATTAGATACAAGATATACAAAAAGGTACACTATATTTTATTAAATGTTATTATGTATATTGTTACTACAGTTGAAGGGTAAATAGAGTATCATTTTAATTTACATTTTCCACATCTAGAAGCTCGTTATCAATCATTTTAGCGAGAGTAGATTTGCATTTGTGTCAAAATATTCTCAAAGTTATCGGTAGATTTTTCAACTGGATGTGAGTGCACTCCTTCATATGTTGTCACCACAACTCCATCATCATTTGATAGTCGTTGAACTTGCTTCTTAACATTGCAACCTTGATGCGTACAACGATAGTAGTTCCTGTATACGTACGTAAGCTTAATCATAAGTTAATTAATATGTGTTTAACTATTATATTAAACGATCATCATCCGTATATAAAATGCTAAACTTATGTTATCATCCATATATATACACATACTATACGTCTATACATGTATGCATATATATGTACATTGTATGTACCCATGTATATGTGGTCCTATTAAATGCATGTATTATATTTTGTCTGAATAGTCTTAGAAAAACATATGCAATCTGGTTTACTAAACAACTTGATTGGAATCGTACAATTATTAGGTCGATCTATAATAAAATCAAAATATGACAAATTATTAAAAGAAAGAAAATTCCTAAAATTTATGGTGTATTATGAAGTTTATCATAATAAATCGTTATAATTTGATAGAAAACATATCGATTATCATATATCAAATTAATGACCTTAATTTTCCTTGTTAGAATCTTCAATTCAACTTTTGATTATTGCTATAGTCCTTTTAGTGATATATATAGCGAATGCATCTATTAATACGCTATCTTTAAAATTATTAGGACTTGTGCTATATATTCAATCGTGAATTTGCAGATGTATGTATCAAGTATCTATATTCTACATGTATATCAAGAAACGGTTATATAATTGTATAACGAACTGAATAAGATCAATATGTTGTTAAAACTAATAACTAGATCTAGACACTTTTACTAATGATAAATCACTTTTGAATCTTTAAATTAAAAACGAAAGACGAGATTGATGACGATTTATTACATTTCACGTTGTAAATTAAATACGATTATACTTTCACATGGGTTCAATATAAACCAAATTTTTTATCTGTTCTCAAATGAAACTATAATTATACAAAACCATAATTAATCACAACATACGTATACGTATAAAAATACCTTGGAAACCTATTGTTCTTAACAGCCTTCTGACCGTATTTCCTCCATTTATATCCATCGTCAAGAATATCAACTTGACTCCTGGTTTGAAAAGCATGCTTAGGCTTTCTAATCTTCTTCTCAGGTCTTTTATTAATCTTTTCCGACACCTTATTCCGCTCGTTACCACCGCGGTCTGATGGCATACTGCTACTCGGAGACACATGATCCGCCACGGTCGGATGGTTATTGTTTACCATGTTTAATGATAAATATGAAGAGTTGTTGATAGCAGCAGATGATGATGCTGAAGATGACGAGTATGAAAACAATTCACCACTGTTGTCGTTCATCTTAGAGGGAGATGGGATACTAGCGGTAGCGGTGGCGGTGGCGGCAGGGTGGTGGTGGTGGTGGAGGAAAGAAGTGTGAAGAAGGGTTAATGGTGGGTCAATATATATGCTTTTATTAATTGAAGAAAAGAGGGGCGGCTATCATGGCTTAAAGGCACTATTAACATCATCCTTGTCACATATATTGAAAATTTGTAACAAGCTAGTTGAAACTTGTTTATGTGTACATATTAAAATGTTAGGTTATATATTATATAAAAAAAAACTTATGTTTGTGGCATGTATATTGCACCTTTAATTGTGACACTTCACAACATAATCAAAAGTGACAAAGACAGATTCAGATTACTTCGGAACCACTTCTTATCTTGAGAATAAAAAAAGTTATTTGTTTACATCAATATAAATGAAGTCTGATAATACATGAGTTGTTTTACAATGTATATTTTCAGATATGAATAATAATAAACTATGTAAAACAGCTAAATACCATTGTGTAAATCAATGGGTTTTTTTGTTAATGTAAAAAATCCAATGTATGTTAGGCGTTAGTCATTAATGTATCTTCGATGCATCATCTTTCAAACGTGCCATGTGAGTTTTCACGTTAAGATTTTCATCATCCTTCAAAAACAAACATTTTCTCTATAATGTTGTGTTTTTTTAAACGTTTTGTTTCTTTAGAAGAATAATAAAATACTACATATACATATGTGTGTGTGGGAGAGAGAAGATCCCGCCTTCCTCGTCTCATCCTCCTACGATTTGAATTTTAGAGGGTTGTTGCTATAAGGAACACAATTAAATAAATATGGTTATATACCTTATATATGATAAACCAATAATAAAACAATCAAATTTGTTAATGTTTTTTTTTAATTCAAGAGTGGAGTGGGGAGCACTAATTATTGCATTATACAACTTCTCTTTTATTTTTAATATTGAAAATAACAATCTTCATTTGATTTATTATGTGTATTTTCACAATATATTATTGCTTAAAATTGACCTCTCACATATAAAATATATATACAGACGCATATACACACATATAAATAAATCTACGTGTGTGCGAACACGCATGTAAATAGTCACACTTTTTTTACATAAACAATTTTAAGTAAAATTTGCAAAAGTGAATGAACAGTTATAACTACTACATGTGATACACAAAACGGTTCTTTAATTGTCTACATCTCCCTCTTTCGCTCTATATGATTATTTTTTCATGTGCTACATATGGTTATAAGTAAATTGTTCTATAATTCTGTACTTAATATATTTCTTGATCAAACAGTCGATGCCTAGATATACAAAATTGACAAATAGTTTATTTCATCAAATCCCATGTGAGTGTACGTAGTTCTGCTTAATCCAATGAATTTAACTTTTTGTGGTCAAAACTCGTGCGATTGTCCAATGTTTTAATTTCTACCAAAAGAGACGTTGTTGACTGTTCCTTTGAATCTATCCAGAATTTTATAATATGACCAAACTCTTCTTAATTGGGTGTAGCAATTTTCAACATTTTCTTTATAGTTTATTTTTTATAGTTTATCTTAAAATAATTTCTCTTTCAAAAGCCCTATATATAATATATTTGTCTTTTCATTTTACCCTTAATTACATGTTCATTAGATCTTGTAAGTTCTTCGACCAATTAATAGGGTTAAGTTCATGAAGGACAAACTTGAAATAAACAAATGAAAATTTTCCTGCTCTAATAAAAGAATAAATGGAGGTGTCACGTGTCAGAACCATATTAATTCTTATTAAACTTTTCTCGTTTCTATCTTCTATTAAATAACTACATTAATTACTAATGATATTATTTATTTATTTTTATACTATAATTAGTTTTTTAATAAATTAAAAAAGAGATCTTTTCATTGATGTTTTTCTATAGAAATAGTTTTTTATTAAAAAACATTATTTCTAAAAAAATAAACTATTTTTAAATAATATTATTAGTTTTTCTAAAATAAATATTTTATAAAATAAAAATAATTAAAATAGGGAGTTGTAGTAAGAAAAATTTTAAAAATGAAATTTTTTTAAAATGTTATTTTGAAACAAAATGTTTAATTAATCTTTGAAAAAATAAAAAAAAATTCATATTATTATTTTATTACTTATAGTTATTACTCGTACGTAATTTCAATGATATCATGTCTTAGTATATCATTTTATAATTATTAATTTTTATTCTATTTAATATTTGATTTATTTAACGTGTATAATACACGAGTTTATTAAAGCTTTACATATAAGTAACTTACATAGTTACATATATCATCCCTAAATCATATACTAGTTTATAGGTTTCGTCTTTAAACCTTACTATTTCTTAAGTTGTTACCCATCACGTTCTTTACATTGATTGATGTTAGTTTTTCTATTAAATCTAGTATATACGTCATTTCCATTAACTGAATTTAGTAGAAAAAGTTACGCAGTTAATGAAGAAAAACATAACTCGTTCCATATATAATAGTGAGTTGAGAACATTTATAGTAGGTTCTCTATTTTTGTGTTATTGTGTACTCTATATTGTACGGGATGATTGTAAGTGGTTGTGAGTAAAAATTTATGGGGTAGCTACGTGTTTCCTTAAATATGAGGAAACACGATACAACCTTCATAATTTTTTAAATATTTTTAAAAATGTCTGTGAGTAAAGGAGAGAGGAAAAAAATAATAAAGATATAAAAAAGTATTGTTTAATTGAAAGAGAAAAGAAAAAGATAATGCTTTTTGTATAAATATGAGGACGAAAATGAGAAAATAATATATATGCTCTGATACAGATAAACTAAAAAAATAATATAATTGCTCTGATGCAGATAAACTAAAGTAAAATCACAAATTCATAATGGTTTTCCAACCTTTCAATGACTTTTAGTATTTTCTTAGCGAGGTTAAATAATAATCATATGATTATCTTAAGAACCACTTATTTTTGTGAGAACTATATGAATCAATATGAGACACACAACCACACAATTAACATCTTATGCAAGTCACATGACATATTTACTTTTTTTTTTAAACGTTCATGACACTACTAGAAAAACTGCAATAGATGACGCGCATTGCGCGTCATCTTTGGGGTCAGATGACGCGCAAATGCGTGTCAAGGAAGGGGTAGTCATAAATGATAGATGACGCGCATCCGCGCGTCATCTGTTTATGACGCGCAAAAGATGACGCGCATTTTATGACGTGCAAAAGATGACGGGCAATGC
>BJCO01466106.1:0-14987 GCA_018326465.1 Flaveria floridana
CCTCTGGTAGTAGTAACGTTTCGAGATCGACAAATTGCTCTATTGAGGCTACAATTTGGATAAAGCGATCGGGAACTGAGTCAAGTAGTTTTTTAACAACTACTGATTCCTGCATCGGCTCTCCCAACTGCACTGCCTTAGATGTGATCTCTCCCAATCTGCTCGCGAAATCATCTATACTTTCTCCTTCTTTCATCTTCAAAGATTCAAACTCATTTCTTAGAGTTTGAAGTCGCGCCTTCTTCACTCTGTCGACCCCTACGAATCTCGTCTTCAAAGTATCCCAGATTTCTTTCGCAGTGGCTCGATCGGCAACTTGTAAGACCAATTCTTCCGGTATAGCTTGAAAGAGATATGCAATTGCTGTGTTGTTCTTCTTCGCGTCAAGAACAACACCCTCCGGTGGTTCAATCACTTCCCAGAGACCATGAACATTGAAGATGGCCTTCAATTTCACGGCCCAAATTGGGTAATTCGTCGTTGAGAGCATGGGGCACTGTAGGGGAATTATCGCATTCTCTCGAATTGTTACGAGTTGATTATTCTGCGGTGGTATCGCCATCTTCTTTCTTCTCCGATGATTCTTCTTCCCAACCTTCGGATCGAGCTCTGGTCCTTTCGAGTCTCACCGTGAGAATTGTAGCCGATGTTGTGTTTCAATCCGTCGAAACAGGGCACCGTATCGCTTATCCTCACCGAAGCTCTGATACCACATGAAAGTGTATATCAAGAAGAATTGAAATCAAGAAGATGAAGAACAATGAAGAACTCTGTTATTATCTAAAAGTTGTTACAGGGATGAAAGGATTATGTGTATGTGTGTTTTAAAAGTCAAACACCAACTGATTACTTAACATCAACTAAACAACACCAACTGACTACCTAACATCAACTGAACAAACTTTAAAGAAACATTACAAGAATAGTCCCTGAACTATTCAAAACTTTATTAACTTGGAATTACACTAACACGATCCCTATGGTTGTCAAGTTGGTACCAAAGCCACCAACAATGATTAGGATCGGATAAGCATGAGGTTGAGTATAGTACGAAGCAGGATCTAGCTACCCACGCCTGAGCATTTAATGAGTTGTGTCATGCCCTTATAGCATGGGTGTCGTGGGCTGGTTAGTGATTCTAATAAACTTTTTTGTTTACTAGAGTTTGCAACCACTATAGAAACTAGTAAAATATATACTAAAACTTTTGTGAACACTTTTGTATGAACACTTTTGTAAAATCTATATTAAAAACAATTTTTTTACAGTTGGTGTCATCTTACATTACATTTGTAAGGATTTGAACGAATAATATTCTATGGGGGTAAATGAATAATTCATTAATATCACTAGGCTATAAAAACATGTAATAGTAACTATATAGTTTAAATTATAAAAATAAATTTAAACTTTTCTAAAATTCAAAGTCCTTAAACGTACTTATGATCAATTTTTAAATTAAGAAGAAAGCCAAACGATGGAAGATTTTTATTCCAAGCTATCATAACATGGGTACATGTGATATATCTTAATGAAATATATTTAGGTGTCATTCCAACTAATATCAAAATTGAGTTTTGTTCAGTTGCTTATGTTAATAATAATATTGTTGATAACTTGATATCAATTATTATCAATATTTTGGTTATCTATTGCGTATACCGAAAGACGCAAATCAAGGAACCCGAGAACTTGATTATTATCTCAAATAAACATAAACTATTATTACACTCTTGGAGGTCTTTCTAGTTGCTACTAATGGCCTTAGCTACCATCATATCAACATGAATGTAAAACCTATGTTAGTTGTTTTTCATGGTTCAGAATTATTTGATCATTTATTTATTTCTAACATAAATCGGTAAAGAATCACTAGAAGGCTAGTTTTTCTTAACCGAATAGATCAAACAGATTAGCCCTCACGGGATCATGACGCTTGTTAAATTATATTTGTCACATATTACATACATCGGAAAACATGAACTATGTAAAAACATCTTTAAAAATCATTCACAAATGTTATATCAGCTTTAAAACATGTAGATGTATGTTTACAAAAGAGAAGCGTAGAAGTTTTATTATTCTATAAAGCTAAACGTAGATATAAAAACTAAAATTTAGTTTTTAATATAAAATATATCATGACACATGCATTTTAAATTTATACTTTTCCTAAGATTAAAATACAAGCTTTGAGCATAGCTCTTAAACACAACATAAAATCAAACTAATTAGATGGAAAATAAAGGGTTTCAAGAACAATAATTACCAAATTTAAGAATCAAGATAGAAGACTACATAGGCAAATGTGAGGCTTGAGATTATCATCTGTAAAACCTGTATACTAATCCTATCTATATATCGATCCGGAGAAAAAGTTTATTAAACGTGAAAAGAAGGAACTGGGAGTGCTGGAACACCATCCCCCATTAACGCCACCCAAAATCTCCATCCCAAACGGGCCGACACGAAACCATACCATGAAGCCTTAACGAACCAAACGAGATATCCGGGTCAACCCGACCCCGATCAAGAACCCACGGGTCATCCCACCCAATATTATCTACCAACGCAGGTGGGTCACGCGCCAAAGATCATCAAGTTGAGAAATTATGTACGCGAGTGAACCTCCATACAAACCCTAAATCACCAAAATTCAATTTGGGGCCAAAAAGATCGTCAATCCACTCGCTCAACCCCCTCGCGTGGATCTTCCATCTTCCAGCAGATCTTCAACACAAAGCAACGGAATCAATTTAGCATCACCATCGATTCATTCTCATTACTCACATCAGGTACACACACACATCTCCCTTAACCCCTTCGATCTTCAACCCCCACCCACGATACAAACCATGAATTTTGTAGTTTCATCTCTTGATTCTGCTTCTGTGTGTGATAATCTTTCGAATCTGAAGTGGGTTTGTCGGGATTGTTCGTAACGCAAGTGGGTTCGCTCAAGATTGAGCTGAAATGGGTGCCACAGGTCAAGATTCTGTTCTTTTGCAGTTCATGTTCTTTGATTGATTTATGTAGTTTGTAAGTATTTTGGTTGGGTTTCTGTTCTATTGACATGGGTTCTTCGCAATTTTAGAAATTTTGTTCTGGAATGATGTTTTCAGTAATTGAAGATTTCAGTTTTACTCAATCATCTGATTATGGTTGTGAGCTTAGATGATCAACAGACTAAGCTTTTAGTTCAAAATCAATTGTGATTATATGGATACTGATGGAAGTGTATGTAACATATTTAATGTTCAATGGGAACTCTGATTTTCGTTGATGTTGATTTATACTGATGAGTTCTTTGATTCTGATTGTCATTTGTCTCTTTTAGATGTTGTTAGGTGGTTAATCGTTTCTCCAGACCGCATACTATATTGTTGGAACAAACATCATATTCATTACTAGATCATGTGTTTCAAAATTCTATAATTAGTAATCCTGCCCTTTAAAATGTCACTTTTTGAGAAAAAGGTTGTCGGGGTCATGAATCTGATGCAATGATTCACCACAAGCGGTATAATGAAGTCTGTTGTTAGAACGTAGAAGGTTATCTTACAATTAGGATGTTAGTAGAAATATTATTGATATTTGACATTATTATTTGTAAATTTTTTGGTTATCTTATAATTTGACATTGTATATAGTCATCCTGCCCTTTAAAATGCCATTTTTTGAGAAAAAGGTCGTCAAAGTCATAAATCTGATGCAATGATTCACCACAAGCGGTATAATGAAGTCTGTTGTTAGAATTTAGAAGGTTATCTTATAATTATGGTGCTAGTAAAAATATTATTAATATTTAACAGTGTTATTTGTAAAATTTTAGTAAGTGGCAGTCAGCTTAAAGAGACAACAATATGTGGTTAGTTTAAAAATCAGATGAAATTTTCAAATTGTTTTTTATTTGCTAATATTTGTTGTTTCTGTAGGTAAGAAGCAGACGAATTAACTGGAAAACCTAAATTCTTGCCATGGATATTGATCTTAGGCTCCCTTCTGGAGACCATGAAAAGGAAGAGAAAGAAGAGGCTAAAGAATTAAGCAATTTGATTGATGGTGAACATAAGATTCACAATGAAGATGTTTTGGGCCGAGATATTATGGTAAATTCTCCATCAGTTGACATGGTAGATTTTAAAGATGATATAAATCTCGAGCCTTTATCTGGTATGGAATTTGAATCACATGGGGAAGCATATTCCTTTTATCAAGAATACGCTAGATCTATGGGCTTCAGTACTGCGATACAAAACAGCCGTCGTTCAAAAACATCACGTGAGTTCATCGATGCAAAATTTGCATGTTCTAGATATGGTACTAAACGCGAACATGATAAATCATTTAACCGGCCCCGCAGTAGACAAGGAACCAATCAGGACCCAGAAAATGCATCATCTGGTAGAAGATCATGCTCAAAAACAGATTGTAAAGCAAGCATGCATGTAAAAAGACGACCCGATGGAAAATGGATTATCCATAGATTTGAAAAAGATCATAATCATGAACTCTTACCTGCACAAGCTGTCAGTGAACAAACAAGAAAGATGTATGCTGCAATGGCAAGACAGTTTGCAGAGTATAAAAATGTTGTTGGTTTGAAAAATGATTCAAATAATCTGTTTAATAAATCTCGTAATATGGCATTAGAAGCAGGCGAGGTGAATATTTTATGCCATTTTTTTGCACAGATGCAGAGTATCAATCCAAACTTCTTTTATGCAATAGATGTTGGTGAAGATCTACGGTTGAAAAACATGATATGGGCTGATGCAAAATCCCGATATGATTATGTCAACTTCTGTGACGTTGTATCATTCGATACAACTTATATCAGAAATAAATATAGAATGCCACTTGTTCTTGTTATTGGGGTCAATCAACATTATCAGTTCATGTTGCTTGGGTGTGCGTTGCTTTCTGATGAGAGTATTTCTACTTATTCTTGGGTTATGCAGACTTGGCTAACCGCAATGGGTGGACAAGCTCCAAAAGTTGTGATTACTGATAAAGAAGAGAATTTAGAATCTGCTGTTTCACAGGTGTTCCCGTCTTCAAAACATTGCTTTTGTCTATGGAATATTTGTGGCAGGATTTCTGAAGCTTTAAAGCATGATAATTTAATGGAGAAGTTTGAAAACTGCATTTATAGATCATGGACAGATGAGCAATTTGATAAAAGATGGTTTGAAATGGTAGATAGCCTCGGGCTCAAAGATAGTGATTGGATGAATTCATTATATGAAACACGTAAGCAGTGGGTCCCGGTTTATATGAGGGATGTTTTCTTGGCAGGAATGTCGACCCTTCAACGGTCCGAGAGTGTAAACTGTTTTTTTGACAAATATGTACATAAGAAAACGAGTGTTCAAGAATTTGTTAAACAATATGAAAGTATCATTCAAGATCGATATGAAGAGGAAGCAAAAGGGGATTCTGATACATGGAATAAGCCGCCTGCATTAAAATCACCATCACCCTTTGAAAAACATGTGTCGAGTATATACACACATGCGGTTTTCAAGAAATTTCAAAGTGAGGTGTTGGGCGCGTCTGCTTGTTTGCCTAAAAAAGAAGCACACGTGGATATGATCATTACTTATAGAGTTTCTGAATTTGAAAAGGATTTGGACTTCACTGTTTATTATAATGAATCATCTTCTGAAGTATCGTGTACTTGTCGTTTGTTTGAATTCAAGGGTTATCTCTGTAGACATGCATTGATTGTTCTTCAAATTTGTGGTCTTTCTGTGATTCCGTCTCAATATATTCTAAAACGGTGGACAAAAGACGTAAAAAATCGGGGGTTAATTTCAGAAGGATGTGAGTTGGTGCAATATAGGGTTCAGAGATACAATGATTTATGTCAAAGAGCAGTTAAATTGAGCGAAGAAGGATCACTGTCTCAAGAGAGCTACAATTTGGCAATCCGTTCGCTTGAAGAAGTTTTTGCAAATTGTGTGTGTGTAAATAACTCCAATAAGAACCTTATTGAACCTGGAACCTCTACCGCTCCAGGTTTTTCAAGAATTGAAGATGATAATCAAAGCAGAAACATGCGAACAAATAAAAAAAAGAATCCTATGAAGAAAAAGAAGGTTGTTGTGGTTATTAACATAATCTTCTATCCTGTTTTTTACCCTGATTTTATGCTAATTATATGCATCTTTTTTAATTATAGATTAGCTCCGAGCAGGATGTTATGACCGTTGGAGCACAGGACAGCTTGCAGCAGCTGGTATGCTTCTATCTAAATCTTATATTACTTCCTTGATGTATATATTGTCTCATTTATCAGCCTAAACTTTATTTAGTGGTATGGAGATATTAAGTGTGTAATTATATAAATGCTAAAATAGAATTAGTTTGTTATTGGAGGAAATCGCTTTTAATAGGTACCGTGATGTTAATAATAATGACAACCATGAGAAGATAAATATAAATGTGGATGCTAAAATAGTGCGACCTTTGTAACATTTCTCATGATGGAGCAAATATGATAATCATTCCTAGAGATGGCATTTTCAACCCGTTTACTTATGAATGGGTTGTTTTGGGTTGCCTTAAGTTTAGCTAGTCAAATTGGTGAATGAAAAAAGGAAAATCATCAAAATGGACATTGTTCACCAACCTTTTACCAAAGTAAACATCGACCAAAATATTTAAATTTTAAACATTGACCATTAAGAGTCAATCAAATGAGGACAAGTGGACAGGGTGTGTAATTTTCGGTTGATATTGCACTCAACAAAAAGACACGTGGACCAAAAAATATGATTTTTGCTGGACTGGCTTGAGAGGGGAGAGTTTTTCTAGAATATGTCGTTTTTCACCCTCTCATGCCAAATCCATCAAAAATTTGAAATCTTGGTGATGTATTTTTTTATTGGCAGCAATATTAAATAAAATTCACGCCTTGTAAAAGTTCTAAAGTGCCTATTTATTCAAGTCCCCGACCAAGAGTATTTGAACTTATTAAAATATTAATACTATTATTAATAGTTTGTAATGAATAATAAAATGTCTTAATTATACTTAACAAAGGGACAATGAGATTGGTACATAAGGTGTACAACCAAATTCAGGATTTGCATTATATAAAGGAGCATTAGGAAAAATTCATGATGGGAACAGCACTTTACAGTTGGCATTTGGCAATTGTTAGCTATAAAAAAATAACAATTTGGTTAGATCAATATGATGTATCTATCTAGAGTTTTGGTCACTGTTAGTCTATTACCACAAATTAATCTACTAATATATTATTGTATATTGTTGAATTTATAAAGATACACAAATTGACTTCTCACAGCTTATATTCTCCTTAAATATCATGGTTTGTTATTAAGTTCGTCCTCTATCATGCCCGCTGTTACAGGACAAGTTGAGCTCACGGTCAGTAACTCTGGATGGTTATTTTGGCCAGCAACAAAGTATGCAAGGAATGGTAGGGATTTGTTTATTATTTAACCGTATTTATAAAATCTTTAAGTTTTGTAGTATCTATGATTGAATGTTCCTATGTGGTTTATTCAGGTTCAGCTTAACTTGATGGCACCATCAAGAGAGAATTTTTATGGAAATCAACAAGCTATTCAGGGACTCGTAAGTAATTTGATTTCATTGTCATGATTTGGCTCTGATATTCTATCTAATATCACGTATTATGTACAATTTTAATTTTCTTTATATAGGGACAGTTGAATTCAATAGCACCAAATCATGAGAGCTACTATGGGGCCCCATCAACCCTTCATAACTTGGTATATTATTCTTGAGTATGTAATTATAGTGACAATTTTCGATCTTGTGATATAATAGCAGTCCAGAATTCTTGCTTTCAGGGACAAATGGACTTCTTTCGGACACCAGGTTTCACATATGGCATTCGGGTTGGTGCCTCTCAACTTTTTTTATTGTGTTAATTTAAAAATGCAAAATTGTCCGGTTCGGTGGACTGGGTAACGAGTCAAAATGAGTTTGGATCAGAACATATAATTTTGGGCCAAAACACCTCTTCTGTCCAAATTTTGTTTTGATTATTTACATCGTCAAATATGAACATATGATAATTGAATAATAATCGAGTCTCTGACCAAAACGATTTACAGTATTTTATGTGATAAAAATACAATTTGGGCTGCTATCAACTTGTTTGGCCCATTTGAGTCGTTTCTGTTGTTTTATAGTTTACCCATATCACCCGTTAGAACAAAACATAACCTTAATCGGTTAATTCTAAAGTAAACATAACATTCCATTCTTTTCCCGTTAATAGGAAGAACCAAGTGTGCGAACCACACAATTGCATGATGATGGATCAAGACACGCATAAGCTTATGATCCACTCCAACCGTTTTACTTAATCATCAACCCTGTATGCAAGTATAGTGCACTTGACGAAATCAATCATGTTCCGGACCAGAACAATCGCCACAACTAGCTTGAAAGCTAGAGAGAAATCCAAGTTCAAGCCGTTATCTTACAAAATCTGTTGTATCAATATCTTAATGATCATTTATCACACTAATGTCATGCTAATGTGAGGTTCGTCTGTGAGCCAGAAGTTAGAATCAGCGTATGTAAACAGTTATTCTATTGTAAAAAGGTTGTGTATCGAGATATATTGAGGCAGATGTGTATGTTTCTTTAACCTTGTATTTCTCTTAGATTCTTGGTGAGTTAGATGTGTTTTTTTTGACATTGTTGTTGGCAACTTGCCAGCATAGGCAAATGTTTTAGGATATATCGAGGTTGATTTCTCTGTAGGTGTTGGATTTAGTTATTTACACACGACTTAACATTTGAACTTTATCATCTAAGACTTGTAACCTGTAAGTTTATAACCGTTTTATCATCTGAGGCTTGTAACCTTAAGTTCGTAACCATTGTATATCTTTCAGGCTTGTAAGCTCCTTAACTTACACTTTATCCTTTTAGGCTTGTAACCTTTAAGTTTTATACCGTCTTATGTGATAAATTTAACAATTTAAGAGGTAACAAATAGTTGCCTGAATTATTTTTTAAATGAACACGTATTTTAGACTAGTTTAGAAACTTTATTACATCAAACTTTAGAAACTTTATTACATCAAACTTCAAAATAGCATAATTAGTTCAGCAAATTCTTTTTGTGCAAGATTAGGAACTTTTAACAAACTTGCAGAACCTGTACATTGCAAATATTCCAACAAAGCAGAATATAAAAAAGAACTTAAACACTACCTTAACAACCCCACCCCACCCGACCCCACCAACCCGACTCGACCCGACACGAACCAACTAAAAAAAAGATGCTGGTTCACACAACATTTATAAACCATTCATGAACAAACTTCAGCCACCATAGGCCTTATAAAACCACCTTTCACTGGCGGATGAGACTGCAGATTAAGCAACCAACAAAGCTTGTCCTCTTACTGATTCACCCATTTCATTTATCCTCTTACAGATTCAGGAGCAACCCGACCACCATCACCTTTATGACCACCGAATCCACCAGCATGCATTGACCTTTGACTAAAGTCAACCAACATCTTCCTCTGGCTATCATCTGTATGAGGCAGACTAGCCCGAAGAAGTTCCACAGGCATTTCTCTACTAATTGCTTTCGCAGCTTCAGATAACACGATCTCTGTGCTTGGTGACACCTGTGCATACATAGCTTGCACTAAACTGTCATATTTACTTAAGCAATATTTAGTCAAAAGCCCGAAAAACGCATCAAATGAAGCTTGCCAGAGTGTTGTGTTTTGCAGGTTTGAGTTCGTGCTGGTTAACAGCTGAGTAGCTCTTTCTAGAACTGATTTTAGGATGACGGTTGCACCATCACCAGCTGGACTGCCAAGGGGGCGAAGTGGCGGTTGCTCTCGTGAACAAACTACAGCAGCAAGACAAGCACTTAATGAATTGAGATCCATGGAGCTTATGCATGTTTTCACTGTTTTTGCTAGTGAAGTGACAGTTTCGGATGCTTCAGTTTCAGATGGAAGCCCCCCGAATAGGAATCTCAAATGACGAAAAACAGTCATGCATACGATTCGTGCCAGCTCACTACTCGGTGACAATAGTTGAAGATATTTAGAAATAAGTTTCCGGCCTTTGGGAAGAGATGCAACCCGTAAAAATACAATATCATCTTTAGCCACCAACCCAGAATAACTGTTTGAACTTGCACCAAGCGGGTCAACAAGTTGAAGAGCTGCCGCCAGACCTTCTAAAAGAATCTTCCGCCTCTGTCTCGCCTGAGAACCACCATCTTGCGGCTGAGTTGACTGCAGGAAGCGGTCAATGTCGTCAACATCAAGAAGTACACCAAGGCCATCTTCAATCATAATTCTAGCTGCAAGCAACGGTTCTTGTTCCAACGGTCTCTCAGATCTTTTAGGTTCAGACCCCCCATCACCCAAACCAGATGGGGGATCCACTTCAAGAAGCGGTTGTGGCCTACGAATTAAAGAGAATGAAACCCTTCCATGTGAATCGACATTAATATGAGGCTGTGAATCTGAACCACTACGAGCCCGTTGTGTGTCTTTAAGGTGGGCTGGGTGGAAAAGGTTTTTAGGAGAATTCTTGGCAAGACGGGCTTGATGATAATAATCATTAATATATGGATCATTGCTATGGGCTCCAGCATGTTGCATGTTAAGAATGCTTTCAATCTCTTCAGATGTCATGTATTTTGATCTGAATAGTATCCGGCATTTATTATCACTCTTCTGGTTGCTGCAATCAGAGCCCTGACGAGAAACACGTGATCCATGTTTACTCTTTTGTTTTATTTTCTGATCCCGTGAATCGAGCGACCCATATCTGTTCAAATGCAACGAGTGAGAAGGGAGGGCGTCATATAAGTATGCCGGCTGAAGTGCAAACGGGCTGAACCGTAGAGAATGTGGTGACATAAAATGTGGTGATAAGAGCCCGTTTTGAAGCAACTTCTGTTGAATTGTATTACTCAGTAGTCCAGCATGATCCACATGCAACGTGTGGTTAGCCCATTGGTTTTGGGCTTGAGTAAATTGTGTTAAGCCCGAATGGAGCAATTGGGCACGGTTTCCACTAAAGCGAGACGAATGAGGGAGCCCACCTAATGGTGAGAGATTTGCTTCTGAAAAGGGTATCTGGGTACTACCAATGCCAGAAGGACGGTTTAGATGTGAATGCTGATGGCTACCAGGAGAATATGAAGGCAATGATGAGCTGGGTACCAGTACAGGCTCGGAGAAAAATTGGTTTTTTTCATGAGGGTATGACGATGCTCGGTACAGTGGTTTAGAATCTATTAGATGTGTTTGTGAAGACCATCTCCTACTTACATGACTGCTTTCTGTGTCAGAGACGTGTTGATCTAACCACTCGGGTAAATCTCTGTCTTGCACCCAGTCAGATGCAGATGAACCTGAAAATATAAATATGAGCCTTAAAAATAACAAGTATATCTTGAACTCCTACAATCAGATGTTCAGAAGAAAATGTGTACTCACTTTCTCTAGAAATAGATCCTGACCCTCGATCACCAATAACTCCAGGATGTCTCGGTCCACTAACTGATCTGTTTAACTGCAAAACAATACATTTTAATATCATTTAATCAACACACAAACCCACACACAGTAAGAGTGTTGAATGAAACTTGAGGGGTAAAAAAATAAGAAGTCTTAAAGTAAGAGTCGTAGCACATCCTAAAACTCTAAAAATTACTGCACTTACCTTCGAAAATATAGTTGACAGATCATCTAAATCAGATAAAGAGCCTACACCTGGTTCCTGTAGAAAAAAAAAAGAATAAAATTATCACTGCAAGTTCAAGAAGTGCATTAATGAAGTCAAAGCTATTGTAAAAACTTTAGGCGTCTAGAATGCAAATTGATCAACAAGTAGATCAGCAATTAACCCTATTTTCCCTCAATGTCTGATATCGCATCCCAGGCATTTAGATTTAAAAGCAATATACGAAAAAAACAAACAGAAAATGTGAATATACAGGAAAACATTGATAATCTATTTATACCACAAAAAGTCACTTGTCAGTACCCTGCAAGTAAAAGAATCCAGTTTCACAATAAAAATCCACATGCCAAGTTAATATCAGAATAAAGGACAAATGAACCATCAAGTGCAAATCTTTTTTAACCAGTACAAATTCAGTTTTTTTATGTTTGTATACAACAATGTTTTTGCCGTCTATTCTATTTGACCCCACATTTTTATCATCCCCGTAATGGTAAAACACACACAAACCAACATCTAAAAAACTGTAGTTCCATATCTATTTAAAACCTATAGTTTAATTAAGTTATTGTACAGTTATCCATCACCAACTTGAAATATGCATTCTGTGATCTATAATTTAGGTGTTATTAAAAACTCAAATTCAAATTTAAGCTGCATTTATAATACAAATCAAATCATGAGAACTAAATTCAAGCATTACAACTCTTTGGGGATGAAAACCAATTATAGTAACAAAAAATTAAACCAAAATCAAACTGTATCCAAATTATAATTTTAACAACTCGAGCCTAATTCCATTCATCATTCTTCGATTCAATTCAACTCATTTACAAATTATGCCCTTACTTGTAAAATAGGGGCCTAAAGTTTAAATAGATTTTTTGTGTGACAAACTATCACATCGTTTAGTTAACAGGCATGATAACAAACAACAAATTTTCTAGGGAACTAAAACCCTACCTCTTCTCGGTGAAACAAATGGTATTCATCATCAGCACTACCAGCTGAAGGTTTATAATCATCTTCTTCTAAACACCCAAAGTTAACCTTGTCTGTAGAAGGTCGACCAAAGAAAGCATATTGTGAAGCATCAAAGAGTCTATCATCTGCACAACAGTTCAAAAAGTTTATCAGGCACAGAAAACAAATACTTGAAACAACAAAATGAAGAAATAACCAAACCCTAGATAACATTGTCACACGCACACACAAACACTCTACTAAAAAACTGCTAATTCATGTTCAACAGCACCCGATGTACTATAATTTCCCAATAGTTCGATGAACATAGTTTCTGTTCATCAACTAACACAATTTCATCAATCTTAAGATCTAGGTACTAGTAAATCATTCAAACCACAATTATATTCAAATCAAACCCTAAATACAAACACAATCCAACAGTAACTACCAATTCAAACAAAAAACAAAAGTTACAAATACAATAAACAATTAGCTCACCTGATAAAGAACCTTATTGATGCTAGACTAAAACAATTTCATCAATCTTAAGATGTAGGTACTAATAACTCATTCAAACCATAATCACACACAAATCAAACCCTAAACACAAACAAAATCAAACAGCAACTACCAATTCAAACAAACAACAAAGCCTAACAACACAAGAAACAATCAGCTCACCTGAGAGAGCCTCAGAACCCTTACTGACGCTACTCAACTCCTGACTACCAGATCTCTCCATAACAAAACTCAAAACTGCGAAAAAATTAGGGTTTCGATAGCGAAAAGGGTGTTGGTGTTGAAATTGATTGATGATTTGAACAAGTGGATGTATGATTGAGATCCCACCGCCTGTTACAACAGCATGAAGGTGAGTTTGCTTATGAAGACGATGATGGTGGTGTAACAGAAGAAGAGCTTTTGATTCGATAGTATTATTATTGAAATGGAGTTGATTATCGATTGCATTTGTTACAGTGAAATCACGGTCGGCACGCAATCATTTTGTAACCTAACAAGATGTGTTCTAAAAGATATTATTATTCTGTCAAAATGTTGTAAACGATTAAATAATTGCAATTTGTTTGGGATTTATGTTATATTTTTTCCTGAACGGTAAATTTGCGATACTGTTTTGAAGGATGTGTGTTATATTAATCGGGTTTATCTATCTATTTTTTAACTTGGACCATACCTCCAACTCACTCAGAAGAAAACTGATTGTTAAAAAAACTCATTGGCTCAACTCTAAGTAGTTTTGATCAGAGTGAGACTTGAACTCATGTTCTCCCCATATTTACATATCATAAGTATATCATCTTAATCAAGTTGAGCTAAAAATCATTGTTATTTATGTTTATATGATATAGTCTTAAGTTTTGATTTTTTTTTTCATTTTAGAAATTATATATTTGGTTCTCCCTGTTTTATTAATATTTGGTTCTCCCTGCTTTCTCCACTTCTACTTCATTGTGAGATACATTGTCAAAACCACATGGGTAGTTACACCTAAAGGTCTAGTAGATATAGAGAACGAGTCCATAATGTTAAATGTAAAGTAGATATATAGGTCAAATCTCTCGTCTGAATCCAAAATGTCATCAAACGAGACCAATGCAAAGTATACTTACATGATGTATGATGGAGTCAAGAGGATGATCTTGAAATGGCTTCATGTTCACCGTCCAATATAGCATATCAAATGTTCTTCCACTAATAAACAACTGCTCAGTTCTGATATATGAAACAAACTGAACCATGCTCTTGTTTAGTTGTTTATTTGGTGAATTTAAAAGGCGAGAAACATTTTAGTTTTAGAAATGATACTTGTTATCCTTTAAAGGTGAAAGATATTAAGGTATCTTCATTTAAATGGATTAACCATAAAATAAAAAGGCTTGGGTTCAAATACAAAGTGAACATTATGTAAAAAGTGTGAGAAGCAATCAATGAGTGACATGTGGCATATTTTTAAAAATAGAAGGAGGGGTATTTTAGGAAGTCTAATTTATTGAGATGAAGGTGTGGGCTTACATATTGGTGTCTGTTGAAGAATTGAGCTTTCACTATTTCACAACCTGCTTTCCCGTAAGTCAACATCAATTCTCAATTTTATCGATTCAACAAAATTCTCAATTTATCGATTCAAACGGTTGACGTTTCATCTTATATCAATTTCAATCGTTGAAGATTCAAACGATCGAATTCATCTGTTGAAGATTGCTTTATGTTGTTTCTGTTGAAGATCGTTGAGTTATGTTGATCTATTTGATTTCATCAGT
>BJCO01466107.1:0-14619 GCA_018326465.1 Flaveria floridana
TGATGAAAGGGTGAAAAGAAAGAAAAATGGCTGGAAGGTGGGTATTTATACCCAGCCTTGTTTCTCAAAGATTCAAGTTTAGTCCCCGCACTTTGCCCCGAGTTCCTAAATTTTGTTTCGGTTAAAAACGTTATAATTTTTGTGTTGTTTTATTGACGATAAAATGTTATTAATGTTATTTATAATTTATAAATGATTTTATTTGTGAAATTTATTTTATTATAAAGATGACGTGTTTAGTGTTAACGGGGCAAATCTTGGAGAATGTCTTAAGATACTACACATATAAAGGCAATTAAGTAAAGCAATTATGGTATTCAAGTAATTGGTTCGTCAAAATAAGGAATGTCTGTAAATAAAGGCTAAGTAAAACACGCCAAATGACGGACCTTTGGTGACGGATGTCACAGCGGTGTTTAGTTGTAGGGGTGGTAATGGGTGCCGGTGGGTGGTGGCGGAAGGTTGTGGTGGCGGGTGGTGTCAGTGGCTGGTGGTGGAGGTTTGTGGTGGTGACCGGTTGGAGAGTGGGTGGTGGTCATCATGGTTGTAGAGGTTTGGTGAGTGGTGGTTGGTGGTGGCAGTGGTGGTTGGTGATGGCGGTGGTTGGCGGCAGGTGGTAGGGGCGATGGGTAGTGGTGTTGGTTGTTGTTGGTGGTGGTTGGTGGCGACAGTTGGTGGCAACAGTGGTGGTGGGTTGTGGCGGTGGTGATGGTGGCGATGGTGGCGATGCCATGGCGGTGGTAGGTGGTGGCCATGGCAATGGTGGTGGGGATTGGTGGTGGTGGTGGTGGGAATGAATTATGAAAGAGGTAATGGAATATTGTAATGGAAAATAAAAAGGAAGAGCGGAGAAATGATTTGGGGTGTTTAGAGAGAATGAAATTTCTAATGTAATTGATAATTTCATTCCACTAACTAACCAAATTTTCATTTATTTATTCCCTCGTAGTGACTCATTCCATTGTTTGTATCATTTTAACGTATCAACACTATCTAAGTACTTTAACGGAAGAAATATATTTAATGATATTTCCTCCTAACTTTTCATGTAAGCTAGATTTGAAGAAACACTTATTTTCCACCCAACATGATATTTCCTCTTATTTATTTATTTATTTATTTATTTATTTATTTTAAACTCGTAAACACCACATTAAATAATATTATTCTCTCACTCTCTTCATTTAATTCTATTCTCTTCTACCATTTGTCAACTGTGGAGTACATTTACATAACTAGAATAGGAGTAAAAGCATATAAAATAATAATTAAAATAAGTAAAAAAAATTCTTTAAATAGAAGGTCCCGCTTCTGTTTACAAAACATATAACATGTACACTTTACCATTTTTGTCCATGTACAACCATCATTGCACTAGTACAACACCAGCATGCACGTCACGTGTCACAAAACCCACAATTCTCTAGTCTCAACCCCCATTTATGATGGCATACTAGGAGGTTACAGAATTGACCGGTTTAAATATATATAAACTTTGACTTTGTATAAAAAAAATTCATTTAGTCCCTCAATAATTTTGTAGATGACACAAAAGTCTCTAGCTTTTCTAGCAACTTTTAACATGCTAGCTAATTACCGGTGTGGATTTCCTATCTTCGTAACTCACGAAGATGTATGGAAAAGAAATCCGACGTTGTATGAGAATATACGCACATGTAGAAGTTATCATTCAGTGAAAAACTCTAAAAGATAGTTATTTTAATCTTTTACTAAAATATTAAGGACAATATCTAAAACCTACACATATATTGTTTACCGTTTACATTTGAAATGATAACTAGAACTTGCATAGGAATTACCACTTTTTAAAATCTTAGAACCCTAGGAACCATACTTAAGCGCTTGAAACTTTATCTTTCGTCCATTAGGGTTGCAAGCTTGAATTACTTATCATACACATGCATTATTTTTATAATTATGTTTAAACTATCAAATTGAAGATATGGTTTTCTGGGCATAGGTCCACCTCTACATTGAGGCATTCATTCATCAACACATAAATATGCAAAGAAGTTAAGTTCAAAAACCTCTTAAATCACTCTTAAAATTCCAGCTATTTGAACTCGTTTTTCATTATTCACACCAAAAACCATTCTTCTCACAAGACAATTCTTTTCTACATTGTTCGATCAGACGTAACTTCCGAATGAAAGCCTTAAAAAATGTATTGGCTCCAATATATACTTGATCATTAACAATTTAAAAATACTTGTATCTATATCGTCAAGACCAAAGAAAAATATAAAATGTATACAATATTCCAATAAGCAAACCATCACAAGATGACGTAGTTGTAAAACACTTTGAAAATTCTCAAAGGATACACAGGTTCAAATATTCTACGTTCTTTATGAAAAATTCCAATGGCCAAAATAATTTTGTTGCCGTGTTAAATGAAGATAGTTGAAGGGGTGTATGTGTTAATCAACTTCCTAATAAACGGTAGATTGTTATAGCGACTTTACAGAAAACCATATTTCACATCTTTCGCTCCTCCAAATTCCCCACACGAAGAACAATCACACACAAACATTAGGTTAATTTCGTTGATTTGTTAAGCGTTTTGGTTGATTTGATGAATTGATGCTGCATATGTGGAAATCATTAGGTTGTTTATGTTAGTGTCGTTGATTTGACAACTTGAGTGTGCTAATGGTTCATCGGCACTTATTTCGGATCTCTACTTGCTGTAATGTGTTTCAATCGTTTATTTCTAGGGTTACTGTGACTGATATATCTGTTTAAGTTCTATCTCTCTGCAAATTAACGGATGTTATTTGATCGAGGTGTTTTTTAGGGAAATTTTGTGGTTTAATTTTGTTATTAGTGTTGATAGATTATCTAGCGGTTTAATGATTCTAGACATGATATATTGATGTGTAAAGGCAACAATTAATGGAGTTAATTGGATATGTTACCAATGCGATAAGCCTGTGATCATAAGTAGTGTTATTATGTGCGCGCATACGTGAATTTAATTTCTGCCTTAGGTCCAGGTTGACATGTGTTTGAGTGAGCTCACGTTATTGACTGAAATGGTACCAGAAGTTTAGTATTTGAGCAGAACATGCATATAGCTTTAGAGTTTTTTCAATGTTTGAATTGGTAATATATATTAGAGCCTTTAATGTTTGACTAAATGTTACAGTTAGTTTCTTTATATTTGGGATGAAAGTAGGAAGTCTACTGAACAGCATTAATATTTAAATGCATATATTCACCTTTAGATATCTGCTTATGCTCCTTACCATGTGTGGGTCCATTGATGCATATTCCTATTTGATTTCTTTTTTATCCCTAAGTTGTCATCATGCGTCATTTTCTGTTTACAAGTGCATACCTTCGTTAGATTAATATATTGCCGATATGTAATATCTATCATTGTTCTTGTGAATATGCAGATCACGGATGCTACAATGACTTGAGGCGTAAACCATTGGTATTTTATAGTGGGATTGGTAGCGGGTGCTCCAAGTAGTTCCAACTCGTTTTGCATGTAAGCAAAGATGGGGTCTGCTTGCTGTGTTGCTAATAGAGACAGAACTATAACAAATGGATCTAGTGGTGATAGTATGTCGAGAAATATAAGATATTCTCCATCATGGAACGTTAGGTTGGATAATAGGCGGCGTGTAACAGGGGAAGAAGCTTCTATAAGTTGGTTTTCTGATGATCTTGGAACAAATGACAGGTTGGACAATAAATCTCAAACAACTGTTGGAATTGCTTATGCATCAGAAGATGATAGTCCATTGGAAAGTTTCCGAAATCTGACTTCGCCAAAGTCATCAACTTTTGAAGGATATAGGTTTCCTCATTCAGGTAAGTTTATCTTAGTTAAGATATTATCATGAATTCGAATTGCTTAACTAATACCCGGAACTGTATTCGTGTTACCATTACTCAGAAGCTTGGTTTAGATTTCATTATCCATCATTAGGTTTTTGGATTAATTGTAAGTCAATTCACAGAATAGATCATTGTAGATTTTGCGTCTGCTTTTATTTCTATGCAAGAAAGCTATTGACCTAGCATGTTAAAAAGCCCAATAGAGCTTACTTACAATCTAAGGTTGCCCTGTTGCATAAGTTTTTGTGGGCCAGAGTATGGTGGATTCTTATTTGCAAAAAATTCAAATCCCACAAAAACTTCCTTCTTGTTGTAGATTATTATAGGGTAATTTATTAGTATCATGGCAGCTACATGACATGGTTTGACAATTTAACCAACTTTTCTTGCTGAGTTACCATAATTTTACAACTTTGAAATTTGTTAGTTAGTATTTAATGCCTATTTCCTATTTTTTGACTAATGATCCATACTAAATTCATGAAGTCCCTTACAAGAATTTTGAATACAAGTCAATATGAAAAAATGTTCCTTTAGCACACAAAAGGTACTTCTTATACAAGTTTGTGCCAATACAACCTCATATATACTTGCAACATCAATCAAACCCAAATATATAGGGAGTTACATTAACCATATTCTTTATAGATGAATCTATCCATTAGTACACAATGAATATTGTTAACCACAACATTATCAATTGCTGGTGGAAGGTCTTTTATCATGTCATGATATTGTCCAAACAATATATCTTATTCCTAAATATAATTCATTATGTTCAATATCTCATACTGTTCTACTTGTCCATGCAGAAAAATATATCTCTCAAACTGCTCCAGATGTGAGTAAAATTGATCGACCTAATGTTACAAAGAAAATCATAAAAATATAAAATTATCATCTCCCGTTTTCTTTACATCTTCCCTTTTTTATATACCGTGTAGGTGAAGGGGTCAAGTGAAACTCAACATGCCTTAAAACCGTCTCCAATGATGATTTCATCATCCACACACACAGTTTCTTCAGCATCCCCTTTGTCTTCTTCCCAAGCTCATTTCCTACCCACATCATCAAGATGCCTGTACCGTTCCCCAGGCCATCATTTACAGTGCCAAGTGTCAGATAGCAGAATTTCATCTATGAAGTCACCAAGCTTGTCAACTTCTGAAGAGGGTGGTTCTCCTTTTATGCTCTCTGGGTGGAGCAACGAGTCAAATTGTGGGTCCCATGTTGGATCTTTAGATGGTTGGTATGTACCCACCTTTAATGAGCTTATGGCAACCTCACACAGTCGCAGAGAAAGATGGTCTTGTGATAGCGAGTCTCTTAACTTCAAACGTGACAAAATAAGCAGCAGAACTAGTGGCAGGGTATCATCTTCACCTTCCATTGACATGCGGACATGTGGCATTTGCTCCATGCTTTTAACCGAAAGATCATCTTGGGGAACCCCAAAAATTATAGCCACTGATGAGATTGCAGTTGTTGCCATTTTGATATGTGGTCATGTTTATCATTCAGAGTGTTTAGAAAGTATGACATCTGAAACAAACAAGTATGATCCAGCATGCCCTGTTTGTACTTTTGGTGAAAAAAAGGTTTTTAAGTTGTCTGAAAAAGCCCTGAAAGCTGATTTAGAGTTGAAGGCTAGGATAAACAAGCAATCAAGGCATCAAGTGGTGGATGGTGATGATAATATGTTTGCTCATCATAAGACTAGCTGCAAGATGAGCTCAAGTTCGAATATGAAATCTTCTGCAGCAAAGCATTTTTTAAAGAGACACTTCTCTTTTGGTTCCAAGGGGAGCTGGTCCTTGTCAAACCACAATTTTCCAAGAAAAAAAGGATTTTTTTGGACAAAATCGAGCAAGGAATGACCTTATTTGCCTTAAAAGGTACCATACTACCATCATATTGAACTCTTTCTTTTCTAACCATCAAAAATTAGATCATTATTGAAACAATATAATTGTTGTAATCATATTTGACACTAGTTAAGTACTATGAACAAAGGGTGTTTCAAGTCACTAAAATTTACTGATTTTGATCAGTTACACAATCTGCCTCCTGACTTACCCATCTGCTGTCTCTCTTATAGCCAAGTAAGGATGTCACTTGGCTGAACCTGACATGTCCGGAAAACTTGTTAGACACATGAACCTGAACAAAGCACTTATTCGTGGGTTGACATGAGGTCATGAACACAACCCTTCAACTTAATATTTTTTACTTTTTGCATACTGGTAATATGAAATTACAATTTTAGAGCAAAATATACATAGCATATGAATTGTGATTGAACTAAAAAAACAAATGCTCATTTCAATTTTATATTTTAATTTTGGCATAAAATATCCAGTATGCAAAACATAGTTTTTTTTTAAATACTATAAAAATAAACAGGTCAACTTGCAAAACCACTAGCTCAACCCAGAGTCCAGTCACAACCCGTTTAGCTAAACGTGTTCATGGGTTCGACCAAAAACTGACCTGAATTTGTGTATACCACATCAACAAACTTCGTGTTAGGTTCGTTTCAGGTCAGGAATTTGCATGTGACAGTTGTGTCTTCGAACGTTTTTGCAACGTCTATATTCTGAACCCAGAACATGAGCCCACACGAAAGGTGCAGATTGTTATTTTGTACTCATTTTTAAGTGCCCTAGATACACTGGCATATTCATGATAATATGTTATGCTATTCGTTTCATATTGGTTTCTTGGTAAATAATGACCCTGTCATTTCCTGTTGGCAGATTGGTATCTCTGGAAATCTCGAGATACTAGATGAAGAGTGATATCGTTTTAGGGATGATTTCAACTTCAGAACACCCAGGCACGTGTAGGATTAGCTCCTCAAAATACTGTAAAGCAGGTTTTGAAAAACACAATCAATCATAATCTTGATCTTTTTAAGTTTGTGTTCTGTAAATTTTATATGTTTTTTATCTTTTCAAGCATCATCTTTTTCACATGTTCTCTGACGCCTCTCATACCAGCGAGCTTCAGTTGGTCATCTTGAAGTTCCGATTAAGCACAAATCTAATTATCTGGATGTTACAAACACTTGTGTTGTCAAGAAGGATTTGCACTGAAATAGTTTGAAATCAGTTAATTGAAACATAACTATAAACAGTAGATGTATCTTTCCAAATATAACCTTTTTCTAAAGAAATTTGTAGCCCATAACCCTGTATTTTAGGTAAACAACTGGGTTCTACTAATAAATAAAACATAACTTTTTTTTTTGTTGAATAACTAGGTTTAAGCAATATGAGTTGGTCCTTTGTAGATTAAATTCTTAAGACCTTCTACAACAGTGGCCTGTGAGACGCGCTCGGTCCATTGTGGGAGAAAGATAAATGGGCAGAGGACGGGAAAGAGAGACACATCTAGAAATCCTTCTGTAAGCGTCTGTGAGAATTATGTAAGAGGGAGGAGAGAGGGAGTATTGTCGGTGACAAGAGCGGTGAGAGGGGCAGTCACGTGAAGGCGGACAGACTATCCGTGAAGTTGTAACCGTTGGAGAGCGACTAAATAAGCAAAGAAGTAATGTCATTTATAAAGTAGTACCATATATATGCTTTCTTCTTTCTCTACTTATTTCTTCCTATAATCCCGGCTGATACATATGATGGCATGTTCCTTCTATTTCTATAAACATGTTAAATTTAAAAACATATAACGTTAAAATTGTTGTGTTAGATAACATAGAACCCATTCATTAGATAGTGTAATATCTATATGTTAGATAATTTTAGATCAACATGTTAAAGTACCATTCCATAAAATTATAAGTTGATATCTTTACACAAAATTAACTTGTTTGTTTAGTGCAAATAAATTTATCTTTAATATTATTTGCCACATGTTAATTCTTTTTGCTTGCTTAATTGGTATAAATATACCCTGCCTCTGTTTACCCACATGCAGTAGCGTACTTCGATTATTAACAGCATGTATTTTAATTTTTGAAGTGTTCAATTGTTTTCGATAACGAGAGATATTTTTAATTATGGAGAAGCAGAGTTTAAGAGGATCAAGTACAGTCGAATGGTTGTCTACTAGTAATTCGACAAGAGTGCTGCATGCTGTTGCAGCTTACAATTCATCGTTATTTAAACAAGTGCACCAGAGTGCAACATGCCATTTTAATATTATGTAACCCCAACAGGCTGTGTTATATAACATTTTTTCCGTAAACATTGAATTATGCATCCTTTGTTCACCGATATATGAACTTTGAAAGTCATATGAGTGTCTAAAGACGAAAAAATGATTAATGTCAGTGCATACCATACATCTGAACAAAAAATACAGGGGTGTTTGAATCTTTTACGGAGCAAGTATCTTACTCTTTCCCAAAATCAGCACTGTAATGAGCACTTGATTCAAGCTTCTTAGCCTCGTTCAGTTTACGAACAGCCTGATGCAACATTTTTCAACACATATAATGATGTCAGCCTCTATTGCAAGTTTACAACCCTAAAAAATACCATTAACCGGCACAAGTCATACAAGATTAGAAGTGTTTATAAACAGTTGAGCCGACTGAACCACGCAAACTGGAGCAAGTTGGACGATTTGGCCAGTTTGAGATTTATACAGTTGGGTTTGGCAGTTTGGAACTTGGAAGCGGTCATGTGAACTGAACGGTTCCTTTAACCACCTTTTTTTGTTTTGGAATACACAATTAGGCATATGTATTAAAAAACTAGATACAAACAACAATTTTGAAAAAAGAAAATTGGTTCAAACAACCAACCGGGCTGGTTTGATTTGTTGTAGCCCGAAACCATAGTCACGGGTTCGGCCTCAATTTTCATCCAACCTGATCGAACAAGATTGTGAACAACTCATACAGGTTTTTTTTTTAATATTTGATGAAGCAATTATAGGGGATTTAAGCTTTTGAAAACACTTTGGAGATAAAATACAACTCAAATTCACCCGTTTCTAGATAAATGTACGTAAGTGTGAAAATAACATATGACATGAATCATATGATGCAATGACAGAGAAAAAGCTAATAATCATTATTACCTTCATGAAATCTTCATGGATAACATAATCACGTTCTGCACGTATTGCAGACATACCAGCTTCAGTACAGACGTTACGAAGATCCGCTCCATTAAACCCCTATAAGGAAAATGCCATTTATCAAAATTTCTTAATGATTCCAACTAAGAGATAATTATATATGTGGACTTAAAGCCATAGGATACCTCAGCAAGTTTGACTACAGCCTCGTAATCAATTTCACCATGTTTAGCAATCCCAGCAGCATGAATTTTGAGAATTTCCATTCTTGATTGCTCGTTTGGCAGTGGGATCTCGATTTTCCTGTCTAATCTACCTGGACGAAGGAGAGCTGGATCCAGAACATCAGGTCTGTTTGTAGCCATGATCATTTTAACCTAAAGACATTAAAAAATCAAATCACCTCTCTAAGTAGTGCAAGTTTAATTAACTTCCCAACATTATTCAGATGGTTTAAATGATTAAAGTTTCATGTATCAGGATTATAGAAATAAAAATATCTCAAACCTTCCCAAGTTGATCAAATCCATCTAACTGATTGAGCAACTCCATTAGTGTTCTTTGAATTTCACGGTCAGCACTAGTTCCTTCACTAAAACGACGTCCACCAATGGCATCAATTTCGTCCATGAATATAATGCATGGCTGGAAAATTTAGCAAACAAAACATAAGAACACTTGATAAAAATACGGAGTTTAGAAAAAAAATCTTTGGTCAACAAAATGAACCACAACAAAGGGAATGTTGAAAGTCATACTTGGTGATCGCGTGCATAGTTAAACATTTCCCTAATCAATCTTGCACTCTCTCCTATGTACTTATCAATAATGGCACTTGATACAACCTACAAACAATTTCCAGTTAAAACAAAGCACAGGTCGACAGCAGTATAGTGAAAACATGAAAATATATAATAAAACAAAGAGCTACCTTTAAGAAATTAGCATCTATGTTGCTAGCAATTGCTCTAGCTAATAAAGTCTTGCCAGTACCAGGAGGTCCATAGAGAAGAACACCCTAGTGATAAAAAGGTAAAAAAATCACTTCTGTCAAGACTCAAGTGTTATACGACTCTAGCGTAAGCAGAAGCAATATTTCTCACATTTCTGAAATTTGAATGTTGGAAATTAGTGAATATGTACCTTGGGAGGTTTGATGCCCACCCTTAGGAAGAGCTCAGGATTCATCAGGGGCAACTCAATGGATTCCCTAAGTTCCCGAATCTGATCTGATAGCCCTCCAACTGCTGAATAGCTAACATTCCCAGGATCTTCATGAAGCATGTTATAAACAACTGGATCAACCTGCAATAATATTACAATTATGCTAGTCAAAATAAGTGGTCAAACAATTGTTAACAAGGGGAATTGATTAAAAATTATTTATAGCACATATACTAACTTCACGGGGGAGTGCTCGCATAATAGTGAGAGTTGTCATATCAAGAACTACTCTAGTCCCAGCTGTTAGTTTTTCTTTGTCCACTTTACTGCGGCACCCAACTACATACCTTGGACCACTACTGGCTTTAACTATCACTGTAACATCATAAGATTTGTATAATTTTAAAGAAAAACTTTGATAATGCATGGAAATGTTTAACAGGAGTAGAGGAGTAGTGTATTGATATAATGTCTGGTGAAAATTGAAGAGAGTATTGGAAGAACTAGGTACATCTTTCGCTGTCCAGAGGCCTGAGAACTTCGCCTATAATCTGTCCAACACTTTGAAGAGACTTCAAATCATCTTCTGTTTTGGCATAATCTTTTTTTGTACTCCGCAAAGACTCTCTCACTGCATTCATCAAGTTATGCTATTGTTAATCTAGCATAGCATAGCATGCTCGCATAACAAAATCAGATAATGAATACACTCTTAAATGAAATATGGATCATTGCCCGAGTGATCATGACAGTACTTCAAAATGAACAGGTCTGAGACAATGATAAGTGGTCAATAGAAGGTACTACAATCACACCACTACCCATGAAAGTAAAGATGTAATTATTAATATCAGATAGCTAGTGCTTCGAAATGAACACTTGAACAGGTCTGAAACAATTAAATTGGCCCTAAACAAGCCTAGAAGACTAGAATCAACCTAAAACAGCCTAAACTTACCCCAAACAATTCTAAAACATATCTAAAACCCCTAAAAATGATATTTTATGCTATGCACCATGCTTAAAAAAACCCTCACTTTTTAAGCGCCTAGGCCCAAGGCTTTCCCTTTGCGCCTTTGGCATCTGTGACGTTACCAGGCAGCTTAAACTGCACTGTCAGAAAGAGCTGAACAGTAATTAGAAGGGCCAGCGCCAACCCAATTCCCATAAGAAAAGTCAAAAGTGGGTGTTGCATCCATCATAGCGCATCTTGCAATGGACCACATAACGTGAAACACAACGCATCATAAGTGTAGAGATACACACTACACTACTACAGAAATTACCCACCAAGAAAATCCGGTCCAAGAGTAAAGACAGTCATGTGGCCCAGACCATACACACCAACTGGCAATCTGGCATGTATAGTTTAACACAACTACTTTTGGAGTTTCTAGTGTTAAGAAACGGTTGTTTCACGTGAGAGCTTGAGTACCACAACTGTTTTTAACATAAGATTGTTAGTTTTCTTTAAAAAAACAACACTTTTGCAGCAGTTCAACAATAATTACTACAACTCCTGATAAAGTGATAATCTTAATAAAATGAAAAAACATCATCATATTCAGCATTAAGAGTTAAGACTATAATATTTGCTGTTGGCCCTTTAGGATCGATTAGGCTCTTTGATTGATGATTCTTGAATATGAATATGATATGATGCTTGAGAGAATATGAAGAACAATATGTATGATTGAATTGATATGAATGAATGTTGATACAAAGATTACAGACTCTTACACATATATATACCCTATGGTAGTTTACATCTTTAGGTTTGACACTCTAAACCCTTATACATACATACACTTTACATACTTGGATACTAAGTTAACTTCCTACTAATTACATAAACGACCCACTAATATAACTATACTTAGACACACCTATATTTGGATTAAGATAATTATACTTTCAACATACCAATCCTCAACTTGACCATCTATCTTTGGTGGAAATATACTTTATTGCTTTAGCACATATTTCACAAACCACTTCACCATCCTTTTAAATTTTTCTTTAATGGACTGCTTTTGAATGATACCTAGATTCATGGTCTTCAAAAGATCTAGAAAGGTGACCATATCTTCCATGCTTGAAATTTCCCTTTCTTGTTCCACAACCGCTTGCTTTTGCCTTTGATCATTAATCCTTTCTTCTTCTTTTATCCTTTCAAGATCTAACTTGTCAAAGTGTTCCAATACTTCTTTTGTTTCTGCCAAATAATCAAGGTCACCCCATTTTAAAGACGCATTGCAGGTTATCCATTCTTGTATGTGATCTTGATTATTCTTTTCCCATTCCTTAACCGAGTCATCCTTGAAGGACTTTGTTATATGACATAAAGTCCCTTCAAAGGTAACTTCAAATCCTTGTAATGCCAGTTGTTTGAGACTTAAAACGTTCTTCTTCATTGTGGGTATATAGTATACTGATTCAAGAGTGCTTGACACCCCACTGCAGTTTAACTAACATACCACATGTTGTTCGATTTTCCCTCGTCTGTTCCCCTTACCAAAAATTCAGAGTATTTGATTCTATTCTCGTAGACCTGTCTGAATTTTCCGGGTCGATTACGATATGGACATACATCATGGTTGAACAATTGTTTCCCATGTTGGCCTCTTGCGAAATCTCTAAACTTTCTTGTTGCCAAATTGATTCTGCTTTCCATTAAATTCGAACGATCGATTGAGAAGTCGTTCACCCTAATGCGTAACATCTCCACCCTAGAATCCCCACTGTCCCCTCGACTGCACTTTCCCGATTCATCCTGGTCCTCCTGACCGAATCGAAGCACTGGATTCATCTCCGAGAGATCTGCACCATCAACACTTTCACAGTTCCACACACGTATTGATCTTCCATTCTTCAAATCTTCAATAACAAAATCAATCTTTCACGACACCAATTTCTCTTTTCTTCCCAAGAGCGTTTCCGCTCTGATACCAATTATATGATCTTGACAAATCAACAGCTTATTGTTCTTGCACTCAAGAACATACACATCACGCACACACAAATGTACAGAGAAACAATATAATAGAAATCTGTATTGCACACGTTTAAATGATATAACAAGGTCTATTTATACCCCTCTTGGTTGTTGGTTAATTACAGTTATATTGGCGCCAACCCGTTGGGTTAAATAACTACTTTTACCCAAAACATATAGGACCCAAGTTGACCCATACACTAAACAATACACGCCTTTAGATTTAGTATTTTGATGATAAGAATACTTCCAACAAAACATTCTAAGAGGACTAACAAATAATTTTATAAATGGTGGTTTATTACAGCTTCAGATTACAAACTCAATGCATTTGACCATTTGTTTTCTTTTGTAGCAAACCAAAGCACATGGGCTAAGTAGGTAGTTTGAACTCTTGCAAACTGAGGGTGTTGTGGTGAAAGATGTTCATCTGCACTTATTAAGGAAGAAAGCATAAATGAGAAGTTTGATTAAAGCAAAATACTTATTATATAGATTTTCTACTTCTTATAGCACATATACCAACTCTTTTATAACTGACAAACCAATTGGAAGTATAAGCAATCAAAGATTATGTAAGAATATTATGATTTAATGACTCGTTAGGTTAAAGAAATTCTCAATCATATGCAACAAAGAAAAAGAAAATCTTAAATATTGAAACTTACAATTCTTGTATAGCTGAAAGTGAAAAGAAAATTAAAAGGGTAAAAGAAACATTACTTCATACCTGTGTTCGTCCAATTATAGCATACATGCACCTCATATAAACAAATGCTCAAGTCTCCATTAGCTTGTTGCAAAGCTGACTAAAGTTATTTGCATCTGCAATCTTAGTATACGAGCAAACAACTACACAATGAGTCAAGGACGACAAATGAGATTTATCATGTTAGAAGTAAGCACAAAACATGAACCATTCATACGTACAAGCACAATATAGAATTTAGAAGGGAGATGCAAGCTTAAAATATTAGCATACTGAATCTCAAAGATATTGTAATACAATCGATTCACAAGTCAAATTTAAGGCAAATAATTAGAAATCAGAAAATAGTTTAGAACCACTCTTACAAAGCCCAAGCTTGAACTTAAACGACATATCATGTTCATAGCTCAAATCAAACCGCTTTCCATTTATCAACCTTTCAACATAGTGAATTAGAAAATCAAAAACATCAATCACAACACTAGATTATGACGTGAATCAAAACTGTACTCTAAAATCAAACACCTGCTCATACACTTTTTTAAACATTCATAACAAAATCCCCAATCTAGTTTCATCAGTGTGATGATTTAGACCGGAAATTATGAAATTGTAAACATTGATCGATTTTGACCGGGTATTATAAGAAATTTAATTGAGGGTCACAGAGTCTGTCACATCCCGGTGGAAGCGTGAAAGATGCGGGTGGGGTGTGACTTGCTTGATCAGAGTGTATTAATTATAGCGGAGTAAATACAATAAACATACATACTTAAAATCATAAAGTTGGACATGTATTTATTCATAATATTCGAGATTACATCTTTACATAAGTTTT